>PVHP010054957.1:0-10295 GCA_004024765.1 Zapus hudsonius | reverse complement strand
TTTCTTTCTTTCTTTCTTTCTTTCTTTCTTTCTTTCTTTCTTTCTTTCTTTCTTTCTAAGAGATGCATCCTTGTTATCTTTACAGAAATAATGTGGAAATGGATGTGATAAGAATGTTCAACATTGTTCTGTTTACAACAACAAAAGTAAGTTATAATTATATACAATTATTTAGACATAAATCTCACTGTACCCCATGCAAACTTTTCTCACTTTTTTCATGTCATCCTAGGGGGTAATTGCTGACACAATATTGGCCCTTTAAACGTAAGCACATCTGCTGCCAGCAGAAAAATGGTCAGGTAGATCCAGAGGAAAATGGGCCATGATTGTAAAACTTAGAAAGCTCCTGACACAACAACCAATTTGAATGACAGGAACAGCTATGAAGCATGTTTCTTGAATGTTCTCAGTTATAACTGAGGAAAGTGAATGCCTGCCCTTAGGTGACAATGGGGCCATGTTGAAGTCATCAAGAATCATGCTAATGTCTTCCACCCAAATTGAAACATGACCTGAAGTTTTGGTTTTCATATTTTAAAGTAAGTCTTTCCAATGTCATGATAACAAGTCATCCTTTATTTGAGTATGAAGTTCAAAGCTATTCCTATTAAGTAAAACTGATGCTTCACAAAGCTCGTTATAGGGACTTGGAGAGATGGCCCATGGATGTTCAAGCCTGAGGACCCGAGTTCAATTATCACCATGTATGCAAAACTCTAGCCTTCATCACACGTACAAGCACACACTTGCACCCCTCGCCCAAAGAACTGGAGAAGCAGGACTCTCAACTCCACTGGCACAAAAGCTGTGATAGTCTTTGGATTATTGTCCATTTTAGGTTGGCCTTCGGGATGGGCCCATGGGTGATACTGGGTGCAAGAACTAGCAGGAACCAACAGCAAGGAGATGAAGAAAAGAGAGCAAATGTTGAAAGCAAGAGCAGAGTTCAAGGGGAGAGGAGTCTGGAGAGGATCTCCCACAGAGGAGTAATAAAAGAGATTACCCCAAGTGACTGTGTTAAGGTAAGCAAGAGGCTGGCTAAGCTTTCACTGAAGTTTCAGCAAGAAGTTAATGAGGCAACATTTGGTTAAGACTAAAACATTCAGGGGTGGATTTATTGGGAATGAATCACACACTCAGGATCAGCTTGAGAAGGTGGAAAGGGATTTTCAGGGCTTCATCATTCATCATAATGGCTTGGTCTCCCAAGGTGGGAGGTGGTGCCTCACCTTTTTAATTTTTTAAATTAAATATTTATTTATTTGCAAGAGGAGAGAGAGAGAGAGAGAGAGAGAGAGAGAGAGAGAGAGAGAGAGAGAGAGAGAGAGAGCGCAATAGAGGAGAGACAGAGAGAATAGGCATGTCAGGGCTCCAGCCACAGCAAACAAATTCCAGATGCATGCACCACTCTGTGCATCTGGCTTTATGTGGGTACTGGGGAATTGAACTTAAGTCATTAGATTCTGTAGGGAAGTTCCTTAACCACCAAGCCATCTCTCCAGTCCCACATCACCTGTTAAATCAGAACAGAATATGGGCTTATTTTGTATTAGGAGCCACAGCTTGGTCATTTTGTCACTTGTGAAGCATAGATAACTAATGATGAGTATAAGTCAGACGCAGGAGATAGGTGGAGGCTTCTAAGGAAATTTCCTTGAAGGCTTACCATTGCATCTGTCAATTTTATATGTTAAAACTGACTGTACTGAAAAGTAAAATCCACTGTATTTAGTTGATATTTAACAAGACAATAAAAGCATCAATAAAAATAAATCTATGTTGGGGAGTTGTAGACCCCTGGCCCCCTGGTCCCCTGCAGGTAACCCAAGTCTCACCGGCCAGCAGGAGAAAGGGCTCCATCAGGGAGAGGTGAGACAACGGTCGGACAGACACATGCGACCGGGAGAAATGTCAGACAAATCTCATTTTATTTGAGCATCCAAACCCCTTTTATAACCCAAGGCTGCATTGTTCAGCCTATTTCTCTCAAGCAATAAGATTCAAACTTTTTGGCGGTAGCCAATCATCAGAGTACAGCAGAGCAAAGTACACCTCCTTAGGGCGCATTGTTTTACAGCCAATCAGCAGGGTTTACACGGAATTCAGGGAGCAGGATCAAGGCTTATCAGCTGTATAAAATTAAACAAACAGGATCAAGGCTTATCAGCTACTACTTCTGCCTCTTGGGATTAAAGGTGTGCTGGGATTAAAGGCGTGTACCACCACGCCCAGCTTTATTCCATATTCTAAAATTTAGTTTAAGGTTACTCAGTTAGGCTGGGGTCCAGCATCTAGAAGTATCCAAAAAAACTGACCTTAGGAAACAATGTGAAGATTCTAAACTCTTTTTGAATGTAATGTAGATATCTACACATTATTTAACAACACTGTGTTCTGCCCCTACATATACTTGAAAAAATCATTTAGTTCAAAAAAAGGGCCCTGAGATACAGCTCAGTTGGTAAAGTGCTTGCCTAATATGCATGACGCCCAGGGTTTGATCCCCAGCATGCGTAAAACCGATCATGGTGAAGCATGCCTTGTCACCCAAGGACTCAGGAGACGGAGACAGAAAGGTCAGAAGTTCAAGATTATCCTCTGCTACATGGCGAGTTTAAGGCTTACCTGTGATAAATGAGACCACGCCTCAAAAACAGGAGTGGTGAAGTGTATGTATATGATGTATATGCACATATATTTTTGAGGCATGCATGAAAAACTTTCATGTAACTAGGTTCTAAGATGTTCATTGTGATATCAAAATAATTTTCATCTTACATTGAACTTTTTAAAAAACATTTATTTTTATGTGTGCATTGTGTGTGTGTGTGTGTGTGTGTGTGTGTGTGTGTGTGTGTGTGTGTTGTGTATACCACAGCGTGTAACCTTGGGGTGCTGATCCTCTCCTCCTTCCTTGTTTGAGACAGGATCACTCTCATTTTGTCCTGGGAAGACCAGATTAGCTGACTCACAGCTTCAGGATTTTCCTGGTCCTGCCTCACATTGCCACAGCACTTTGGGATTACAGGTGTGTATACCACTTTGTACCCAGCTTTACAATGCTGCTGGGGGTTTATGCACTGGTTGGCAGGCTTGTGGAGCAAGCATCTTTAACCATTGGGCCATCTTCCTAGCCTCAATTCACTGGAATTCTAATATCTAATTCCAGCATGAACATTATACCCTTTGTGGGACCCATTAAGCAGATTTTCCTTTTCTTTGAGATAAGGTTTTATACTGTAGCCCAGGCCTGGAATTCGCTGTGTAGCTCATGAAAATTATCTTGCCTCAGCCTCCTAAGGGCTGGCACTGCAGGTGTGAACCACCATGCCTAGTTTGAGCAGAAGTGTTTAGTGATCATAAAACAGAGTGATCATCTGTCCTCTGAAATAGATGCGTCCAGGTTGAATAGACTTTTCAGCCCACCTTTTTCCAGACTAGGATGAGTACTTCTTGAAGGTCAGTATCATACTTTCCTGTTTCTTACTTTTTATAGGAAGCCAATAAAGTGACACGTTATATGTAATGCTGTAGGTAGACCTACCGCCATCACTACCATCATCTTCATCACCACCACCATCATTAATCTTCCTAATCGTTAACACATGACAGATTTGCTCATATATATAATGTATATTACATACTTATATATCAACACATTGCTCTGTTAGCTATTAAGCTGAAGCAACTTCAAGTTATTGTCAACATTATAGGAATGATTGAAAGTGTCAGGTCAGGGGCCATGGAGGTGGTACAATCTGTAGTGCTTTGTGTACAAGCATGACACCCTGACTTTGATCCCTAGAACTGTAGCAGGGTAAGCTGAGGACTAGAATTTAGATAATGCCCAGCAAAAATTCCAGTGCACCCCCAAAGTTTAAGGCATACCTGAATTCTTGCCTACAAAGTTAAAGAATTAAAATCATAGTCAACAAGATATTAAGGTATATGGAAGACTTTATTATTTAAGGGAACATGGGGAGTTATAGAGTTCTACAGCCACCAGTGTGGGGAGAAAACGTGGAGAGTTTTAACAGAATTTATGCTGTTCAGCTAAACAACAGCAGAAGTAAAGATAAGAGAGGTCTCCCATCATGAGGAAAAAGGTTCTTGTGGGAAAAATCTGAGCTGGGGAGGGGGAAGGCCTTACCTTTCTAAGTCCTGGAGATTCAGAAACCTTTCTTCTAGGTCATGTGTGTGAGAAAGAGACAGGATTATCTGTTCAGTTCGTATTTCCTGCCCTAGGTGGGCAGGGAGACAGGTGCTTGGTTCATACCTGACCAATCAGTTTTAGTGCCTAGATTTTAGCTCTAGCTAGACACCTCCCACTCAAGAACCACATAAAGACACTGGTCATGGGGGCACATGCCTGTAATCCTAGATCTGGGGAGGATGATTATGGCAGGCTCCTTGAGGCTCACTGGCCAAATCAATCTAGCCTAAATTGGTGAGCTCTAGGCCAATAACAAACCATCTCCAAAAAAATGAAGACCTCACCTGTGAAACCTTGATAAAAGACACAGAGTATATGGGGTTAAGGGAAGTTGAGACAGGCTGAAGCCCGGTAAGAAAGTCTCTGCACTGAGACCCGGTAGGAGCTTCATCACACTCCTCCCTTAATCCTAAACCTCCGGGCTCCCTAGCAAGCCACAGTGAACCCTGTATTCTCACCCCAGTGGTGCTGACAATAGGTGACAGTTCCAGGTGACAGTTTCCCTGCCACCATCGAACTCATGTCTAAGAATCACACTACTTCCCGGCATTCAGGGCTGAGCAAGCCCCTCAACTTATACAACTTAGGCATTCACAGTTTACTAGCTCCTGCCTATCCACTCATGAGGTGCCCACAGACCACCCTGCCCCAACCAATCCCCTTGCTATGCCCCTGCCTCTAATTTTCCTGGCTTCTCCTCTCTATAAATATGACCCTTCCACATACAATAAACGATATCTGCCCATCCCACCCTTAGCAGCTGTATCCTGAGAGTTTTTCTCTCGACTCTCATAGGCTGCCTACCCAGCTCCGTGGACGAGCGTCTGGTCACCCAGCTCCCTCCCTGCCAGCCTCTCCTGAAACCCACAGTGTTCACAGTGGAAGCAACGACACTCACCTGAGAGGAACAACACCTGAGGTTTCTTCTAGACTCTTCATGCACATGCACACACGTGAAACTGCACATACATGAACACACATGCATGTACACACACGCACAGGAAACTTGTAAAACTGCCATGGAATTCAAGCTATATAAAAAAATGGGTCAGATAATCCTGCAAGTACACTGAGGAGAACATCACTGGTGTGGGGTAGAAGCTCTGAGTGAACAGAAATGCTTTCTAACCATAAGCTAATAAATATAAGCAAACAATCACAGAGCCATCCCAATATGAGGTACACAATCCCCCAGGGCTCTGCAAGGAAAGATGACAGTTTCATGATATCTGGAGGGCGGGGGAGGAATGATCCTTCAAGTTTGTGATTAAGCAGATGATTAATGCCTGATTTTAGAAGCCCAAAGGACAATTCTGCTGAGATGCTTGTTGGTATTGTCGTTATGTCAACATTTTGCTAATTTTATGCTCAAAGGAAAACAAGTTTTTAATAAGCCAAGACTCTTTGTCATGCTTAGTTTACATTTGATCTGCTTGATTACATAGGAGGTGTGTGACCTGAGTTTGGAACCAGGGTGCGTGTGAGCTGGAATTGAGCTTTACCACAATATTTTCTGGGTAAATTTACATAAATATTTTTTTTTAGCCTTAGATGCTTCCTCTGTAAAAATTTCTGTTTGGTCTTTAGGTGGTATTATATGAATAAAATGAGAACAGTACATCTAAAGGCATCCAGGAAACTATCAAATAGTGAGGCTATCATATGTGAGCTGGAGTTGATGTCTACTTGTGCTTTTGAAGATCGTGTTTGTGTTATGGATTATATGTGATTTTCTTGCAATCACTTTTTATGGAGAATTTTTAACAGATGGATATACTGCATTCGGATCACTTGTTTCCTTGGGACAGAGTTTCACAGTGATTCTAGACTTTGATGTTTTTGTGAGCACCAATAATTCTCCATTCTGTGCTCCCATAGTACTGGGGGTACATGGCCACACAGCCCCCCCTTTTTTGCATGTGAATGTGTTTGTTGCTTGGATGCACAAATGTATGCATGTTTGTGTGTGGGTGGGCACATGTGTTTGTATGCCCATGCACACTGAGTGTGTGGAGGGGGCAGAAGTTGATATCAGGTGAACTCCTTAGCTAGGCGGTCTCCTCTTCTCTGCCTGTTTTTTTTTTGAGTCAAGGTCCTCACTGAACCTAGAACTAGCTGATTCAGCTAGCCTTGCTATCCAGTGAGCCCTTGGGATCTGCCTGTCTCTGCCTCCTCAGTGCTGGGATTACAGACACATGGTATTTTCCATGTGTTCTGGGGATTCAAACTCAGGTCTCCATGCGTATATGACAAGCACTTTAGCTACTGAACTATCTCCCCAACCCTTAGCAATGTACTCTGATGTCATACGGTCACCTCCTTTTTCATTTTTCATCTCGTATTCACTTGGAACATTTCACATGAAATAATTTACCTCTCTCATAGATTATATACTTTGAATTTGATATAGGGATGTCACCAATAAATTCTCTGAGTTTTTGTTTGAGAATGTCTTTATTTCACCTTCATTTCAAAGGAATTTGCCTGGTCATAAAGCTCTAGGTTGAGAGTATTTTTACTAGGCATACTAAAGATATTATTTCACGTCTGTTTTCTGTTGCTGGTAAGAATTCTGCCACTGACTCTCAGCTTTTTGTTCCCTTTCTCCAGCTGTGTTATTAAATTTTTTAGTCTCTGCTTTTCTTCAATTTTGCCAGTATATGTCCAGGCATGAGCTTAGTTTAAATTTATTCTGCTTGAAATTCATTTAGCTTCTGGAACCTGTGAACTAATGGTTTTATCCAGCTCTGGAACATTCTCAGATCCTTTGCTTCCTATCTTGTGTGGGTCCCACTTTTTTCTCATTTCCTCCGTGGAATCTGTGAAAATGTGCACAAGATCATCTGATTGTATTTCCTACATTTTAAAAGGTCTTCTTAACTTTTGTCTTTGTGCTGCTTTTTGAACAATATATTCTCTTTATAAACCATGACACATTTCCTCTTCAGAGGAGTCTAACTGCATGACGCTTTTATTTAGTGCATCTAAAATCATCCTTAATTTCAGGGTTGGGAATATTGTTAAGTAGTTGCATGACTTGTTATCTCGCATTGAATTTGCATGCCATCCATGTAAACCACATGCAAAAAAGTGGAGCAAACTGGTGTTTGTTTGCATTGGCACAAGGCTTTAGTGCGTCCAGGCTCAGGTGTAAACACACACACACACACACACACACACACACACACACACACACACACACACACACACACAAATGAGCAAAAGACCTTAAGAATCCTTAATTTCCATGTAATGATTTGACAGATTTGCTGTGTCACTCATTACATTTTTCAGTCTCTCCCAAAAGTTTTAAAGTTGGCTTTTTTAATGTTGGAACTAGTAAGCTACAAAAGTCTGTGTTTGATAATTTTAGTGAGTGAGCACTCTGAGAACTTGCTGTGTTGGGTGTCTGTGGGCCATTAGTCATGGTGGTTTGTTTGCTTGTGAGCCATGGTTTCTTTGGTTAGAGGCTGTGTGTTACTCCTTTTTTCCCCTTTTCTTTTGGAATGGTTGGATGCTTACTTAGGATGATGCTTCATTTCTTTAAGAGTTTCTCCTTTTTGTTGTTTGATCATACCTCTTTTCTTTACAAAGTTTTTCTCTGACTTTTTAGATGTCTTTAGCAGGTGGTGTGAGGTGAATCATATTGATTTCTGTTATAAGAAGAAAGAGCCAGGCGTGGTGGCGCACGCCTTTAATCCCAGCACTCTGGAGGCAGAGGTAGGAGGATCGCCATGAGTTTGAGGCCAGCCTGAGACTACAAAAAAACCACAACAACAACAACAAAAACCATGCAAAGGCTTTGAGTGGGACATGACATATTTGGTATTGAAAAGTTAAGATCCACTCTGTGGAATGATAAAGATAAGGGTTGTTTGGGTTAGGTAGAAAGCAGTTTCTGACATTTGACGGACAGGACCATGTTAGATTATGGGTGGGCAGTAAGTAAAAGGGTGTAACAGACCGTTTCCTAATGCAGCCACAGTCTGTCCATGCAGACAGTGTCCTTGGAAAGACATCGCTGCTTCTCCTCATTGGCTCTCCCTACACCTCCTGTCACAAGCCCCGTATCCTTTAATTAGTTAATCAATGTGTACTTTTGCACATCTATGTAAATGCAGATGAGTCAGAGGATAATGTTCAGGTTGGTTCTCACCTGTTCATGTCATTAGAGGGTTTCTTGGTCTGGACTCTGGCTCTGCCATACTTGATGTGCTTGCCAGGAGCTTCTGGGACATTCTCCCATCTCTTCCTCCCACCTCACAGTGAGTGTCAGTGAGCAGGGATTACAGAAGCCTGCCACAGCATCCAGCTTTTCACATGGGGGCTGGGGATCGAACTCTTGTACTTCAGCTTGAGTGGCCAGCGTTTTATCCACTGGGCCATCTTCCCTGTCCCATAAAGCCATTAGGTTGCAGAGTCAGCAGGCTTGGAGGAGGTTTGGCCGATGGATGTAGGAGAAGATGGATGAATAGAAAGAAAGAGGAGAGGGAGAGTCAGGGGTACTCTTCCTCCCCTTTTGTCTTTTGACCTCTTCTACTGCTTTACCTTCAATCATCCTTCATTGTCCCAAACCTCCTGGATGGTTTCGGCTTGCACACTCCGATAGCACTTGACTTGTCTGTCCCTCTGGCCCATTGGCTGGTGACAAGTTCGTGCTGAGGTTTGTCTTAGTTCATTCAGCTGTAATTATAAAAGTCTAAATGATAAAATGCCACAAAAGGAAATTTCTCATTTAATTAATTTATGTATTTGAAAGCGAGAGAAAGAGGCAGAGAGATATAGGGAGAGAGAAGGAGAGAGAGAGAGAGAGAGAGAGAGAGAGAGAGAGAGAGAGAGAGAGAGAGAGAGAGAGAGAGAATAGGCATGCCAGGGCCTCCAGCCACTGTGAACGAACTCCAGACGCTTGCATCACCTTGTGCATCTGGCTTTACGTGGGTCCTGGGGAACTGAACTCATGTCCTTCTGCTTTGCAAGCCAAGGCCTTAACCACTGAGCAATCTCTCAAGCCCCTTTAATGACATCATTTTAAGAGTTAGTATTTTAACATGTAAATTTTTGGGGGACATCAACTCTTGCAGGGCTGCCCCACCATCTCCTGTCTCTATTACTTTGTTAAAAATTCCTAGTACTGGGCTGGGCAGAAGGCTTGGTAGTAAGGGGCTCTTGCTTTCACAGCTTACTAGCGAGGGCTTTGATATCCCAGTACCTACATCTAGCTCAAGGTACCCACGCACATATGAGCACACACATCTACATGCACACATCCCCCACACACGTTTTCATTAGATGTCAGTGGTTAGAAAAAGTCCCCAAGCCCAGAGAATACTTCTGGGTTCTGTTTTACTGATGCCTGGGGTAGGAGTAGGAGCTCCATTGTGGATTGAGTTCACAGCTGGGTTGTCATACAGGGCGGAGCTTTCCAGGGGTCTGGCTTTAGCAATCTTAATAGGAATTCAAATGAACCTTGAGAATCCACTCTTGCCCAAACTGAAAGAGCAGAATTTACCCCTGTGGTTCCATCTTTTTTTGTTGTTTGCCAATGAAAGCACAATATATTCATGCTAATTGGATTTGTCTGTTTGAAACTGTTTTCTCCTATCATAACGAATGCAAAACGACTCACTATTATTTACAAGAGCTTCATGCAAAAATGCACTCCTTATCAATGAATATAAAGTTAATTTTGTTTGGAAACAGCGGAGTTTTCAAATGAAAGACACAAATGTCTGTCAGCTCTTTTGCCATCTGCATGGCTTTGAAGGCGTGCAGGGCTTTAATGCGCTGCTCCAAACACTGAGTATTCAGAGCTTTGAGTTCATCTTCGGTGCTTGATGAGGGGCTGCGTCTGCTTGCTGTGAGTTTGTGCAGAATGAGAAGGATGGATCGACTGATGAGGTGGTGATCCACCACTGTTCCAGATGTGGTCTGAGGACTACCCTGGTCAGCCAGCTGTGTAACCTGCTGTCATGGTTTGATACAGGTGTCCCCCACAAACAATTGAATGTGTTCTGATAGATCGATCCTCAGCTGATGGCAGTTTGGGTTTTACAACCTCGATGAAGCTGTGTTGTTGGGG
>PVHP010054956.1:0-10293 GCA_004024765.1 Zapus hudsonius | reverse complement strand
GGAGGGAGGGAGGGGGAGATGCAGGGAGGCACCGCAGGCAGGAGCCGCAGGAGCCACGGGCGCCGCACGCACACATGCATGCACTCACCGGTGTTGTACACGTGCAGTTCGTCCACGATCCCTTCGTTGCCGCCGCCAAACACTACGATGAGCTCCTTGATGGCCACGGCGCGGTGGCCGTGGCGGGGTCGGGGCACCGGTCCCGACCAGCCCACCACTCGCTTCCAGCGGGGCTGCAGGAGCACCGCTTGCAAGTTGGCGGGAGACACGGCCGAAGCCATAGTTCTGGGAAAGGATGCGGCGGGAAGAAGTCGCCGAGCGGGGAGGGGAGAGCCCTTTAATTCCTCACACACACCCCCTTTCGTCTCAAGCAGCTCCACGGAGAAACGGGTCCTCACACAGTGGTGGAAGGTTCCATGGAGGCCGCCATCTTAACTACCCTCCTTCCCTTTGACTCTTCTCCTCCTCCTCGCTCAGCTCGTCCCCTTAAAAGCTTTCCGAAACGGTCGAGCACCTAGGCCCAAAAGGCTTGAGGCTATTGAGTCCCGCTACTTTAACTATTTGTCCGCGGGCTCCCGTTTACAAGCTCGGGAGGGAGGCTCTGGGAGCCGCCATCTTGAGCCGCCTTTCTCTCCACCCTTCCTCAGTCGTAGCCCTCCCCCGCCGGAAATGGCGGAGCCCCGGCCCGGTTCCCACACCCCCAAGTCCCCTGCACTGGCCGGCTTCCGGGGCGTGTGGAAAAAAGCCACAAGGGCCGCAGTAGTCTCAGCCCGCCGGCGCTCAGACCACAATTGTGGGAGCCGCCATCTTGAGACCGTCCCGCTTCCCCGTCCAGCACTTAGTATAGCCGCCGTTCCCGAAACAGCCTTAATGTTCCTAAGGGATGGATACGCAATTAGAGGCTGCTGGAACGAGCTCGGACTCTCAGGGTCGGCTTCAGCGCGCGCGCCGTACGGCTCGTAAATTCTCGCACCTCTCCTTTAAGTCCGCCTCTGCTGCTCAGGCTGCGCCTGCCGCCCTGGGAGCCGCCATCTTGAGAGTAGCTTCCCCTTCCCCCCTATTCCCTTCCTCCTGGGTCACTTCTTCCACCGCAAACCAAACGGAAAGCAGCGTCCGATCCTCGCTTTCCTCCTTATGACTCCTTCCCACAGGCGCCGCTCCAAAGGGTCAGAGTTAGACCCCCGAAGTGGCAACTGTACGGCAGAAGGACCGGTAGGACCAGGGCGCTCATGCCTCCTCCCTGGGAGCCGCCATCTTGTGTAAAGAAGTAACAACTAAATATGGCGGCGGTCGGCCGAGGGGGCGGAGCAAGGCGACGTCACTCCCGGGACTCGCACCGCTCCGCCTCCGGGTCCAAGACTCTTAAAGGACCCACCCCTTTGCTGCTAGGCGGCGGGCAAGTCGGCGCTAGCGCGCAGTAGTCTAGCGCTCGGTCGCTGAGCTCGGGTCAGGCGCAGTCGCGCCCCGCCTTACTCCTCCCCTACACAGTGCGCCTCCACGCCTCCGCCCTGGGAGCCGCCATCTTGCCACTTCCCCACGCCCGGGCGTCTGCGGGCGTCAATAGCGACTTTCGGCACAAAACAAAGATGGCGGCGGAACCTTGGGATGCCCGGATGAGAAAGCTAAGCTCCCTCAGACATGCTCAACCCCGCCCCCCTTGGGAACCGTCTCCCAGGTCGCCGAAGGGACACACAACCACACAACCAAGGAGTGGCTTTTAATCGGCAATGGACCCACAGTTGCTAAGAGTGGTAGAAGGGAGACTACGATTGCACCTTTAGCTGGGAAACAGCCATTGTCTCGTTCCAAATGTTCAGCGGCAGAAGACCGGCCGCGGCGGGAGGGCGGGCAGGGCGGAGCGGAGAGGGCGGTGACGTGATGAGCGCGCAGGGGCGGAGCCGCCGCCCGCTCCCAGGCCCGCCAGCACCGCCCCGGACGCCGCCGGCAGTCCCCGGCGAGAGCCGGGCCACGCGCTCTGGGCCGCTCCCGCAACACGCCCGCCGCCATCTGTGCCCCCTCGCGGTCCCACAAGGCTCCTGGTGCCCGGGCCGGGGAGCGCTGGAGCGCTTGCATCACTCGCGTCACCCCGCCCCGCCCACTTCCCAGGGCTCCAGGCCCCGCCCCTGCGCCGGGCCGCTTTTCGGATCCGCCCTTTTTCGAGATTTGAATTTTCTCCCAGCAAAGCGAAAGGAGCAAGTGATGAATCCTGGGCCTTTTCGCGCCAATACTGTGAGTTTGGGCAACAACCTTGAGAGCAAGGTACCGGCATCACTCCCATGTTCACTGTCTCCCAAGAGACCGCCTGGTCACTGTGGTGTCATCACACGCCGGCAGTAACGCTGGGGCTCTAAACTGCTGTGTCCTGGAGCCTGGATGGAAAACACGCTTTCTTCATTTTCATTCACCTCTAATCGAAATTTAGCATTGCCTGTAACTAGAAATGTAGCAAGCTGAGCACAGATGATTAGCCACACCTGTGACTGTCATCATGGGCCATGTACAGATCCTATAGCTGTTGTTTGGAGGTCTAAAAATTAAATTACAAGCTCTGCTGGCAGGCTGAGTAATTTTGACTTTGAAGTTACTGTATTCAACCTGCCATAGATCTTGTAATTTGTTAGTAATGAGGCACATACTACCATATCACACCTTTTCAAAAATAACCCCCTTTCCATGTATTCAGTTTATTTGATAATTTCTGTTTTAATTTACATAGTTGTAAGCGCTTAAGAAAGGCCAAAGGAGAAGAGCAACAAATGCCCTAATAATCTTTGCCAGTTTCTCTTATGGCCCCAACTCTCGGAAGTGGAGCTTGAACTCTTCACGTCTCCCAAAATTCAGAAACCACTGTGGTTGCTCTGGGCTGCTTGGGCTTACAGGTGACTCAGGCGGTCCTCGAGGTGTCCCGTGTTATGTCCCCAGATCTGCAGAAAGACAGCAGCGAGGAGTGTGAGGCACCATAAACAGTTGTCATAAATGCTACAGAACAAAAAAGCCACCTGTATCCTTTTACCTGGAGGTGACAGTGGCGGCTGCTGCACACACCTGTAATCCCAGCATTTAGGAGGTGGACATGGGAAAAGTTCAAGGCCAGCCTTGGCTACATAAGGGGTTCCTGGAGAGGGGACTTTTCCAGAAGGATCCCAGATCAGAAAACTAATGATATTGAGCCAACGGCTCTTTTCCTTGCCGGGTGCCAGGGGAAGCTGTGAGGAGCTGTATGTCAGGGATTTAGGGGCTCAGGGGAGCCAAGCTGCTGAGTACCCAACCCGGTTTTCCCCGGGGACTTGGGCAGGTGGTTTGATTGCATGTCCCTTTCGTCTTGGACTCTTAGTGGCCTCTGCTTCTATAACATGGAAGAACCTTGAACTTTGGCTATCCTCCTGTGTGCAGGTGATGGTCTTTGACTCTCCATTTCACCACCCTGCTTCCTGGCAGACAGGAGAATCAAGCTAGTTTGGATGGCATGCGACCCCAGAGAAGTGCAGGGAAGGACCTACAGATGCAAGGTGGGGCTTCAGCTAGTGTCCCAACTGGAGTCAACAACTGAATAGGGAGGCTCCTAGGAGGAAATGACAGCCAAGTAGAGGTAGTGGCCATGCGCAGAGCTTCTAGAACTATAGTCTCATTCTGGCTGGAGGAGCTCACAGGAGTATGTGTGAATGGTTGGAAGGACATGGTCAGATCCAGGGGTACCTGTAGACAATGCTGGGTGTCACAATGTGCAGTGGCTTGGAGGTAATAAGCTTAGGCCAGGATGGCCTCCAGACCTGGAGTCTCCTTAACTGGAGAGAGCCGGTAGGTTGAGTCCAATGCACCCCCTGCTGCCAGGTATAGTGGCGCTTGAGAGGCCAAGGTAGGAGAATTGCCGTGAGTTCGACAACAGCCTGGGCTACATGATGAGTTCCAAGTCAGCCTGGGTTAGAGTGAGACCCTACCTTGAAACAACAAAGTGTCCCCTATTGGGAAGCAAGGAGCTGCAGTTTCAAGGTGAGGGCTTCAGTAGTTCCCTGATGAAGATGATGAGTTTGCGAAGGCAGAGAGAGAAGCACCCATGGTGTAGTCAGCTTTTTAGTTGCTGTGGAGAAAGAACACAAACAAAAGCAACTTGTGGAGGAATGGGTTTATTTGGCTTACGGACTCGAGGGGAGACTCTATCCTGGCAGGGAAGATGATGGCATGAGCAGAGGAGTGGGCATCACCTCCACCACAGCACTGGAAAGAGCAGCAGGAAGGTGTGCCAAACCCTGGCAAGGGGAAGCTGGTTTATAACCCCATAAACCCGCCCCCGACAACACAGCTCCATTGAGGTTGTAAAACCCAAACTGCCATCAGCTGAGAATCCATCAATCAGAACACATTCATTTGTTTGTGGGGGGGCACCTGGATCAAACCATGACAACCCACATCTGGACTTTGTCTCCTCAGCAACAGACATCCAAAGGCATCTTAGCTTAACATGAACCCTGTTTCCAAAGAATCCAGGGGACCCTAGAGCTTGTGTGAGAAGCTAAAGAGCACATGGAACTGGCAAGAGGGTGAGGCAGAAGAGTGGAATCCAAGGATAGAATGAGCAGGTTTCCATGCCAGCACCAGAGGATGAGCAAAGCCTCACATCCTGCCTGGCCTCAAATCAACAACAGGAAGAAAGATGAAGTTCCGGCCTCACAGCTACAGGTACTTGTTCCCACCTGAGGCAGGAGGATCTGTAGCTTGACGCCAGCCTAGACAGCATAGAGAGAGAGAGAGAGAGAGAGACCCTGTCTCAAAGAAACAAAAATTTTATGATACTGTGGTCTACACGTATAAGAACCCATTCTGGAACTGAAGGTGTGACTCATGGTGGTGGTGATGTGTATGGATTTATTTTATTTATGAGAGAGAGAGAGAGAGAGAGGCAGAGAAAGAGGATTACTGTGAGATCAAGGTCAGCCTGAGTTAAAGTGACACTCTCTCAAAAACAAGCAAACAAAAATACATGCCTGAGCCCGGCATGGTGGCGCACACCTTTAATCTCAGCACTCGGGAGGCAGAGGTAGGAGGATTGCTGTGAGTTCAAGGCCACCCTGAGACTACATAGTGAATTCCAGGTCAGCCTGGGCTAGAGAGAGACCCTACCTCGAAAAAAAAAAAAAAACACATGCCTGGTGTGAGAGCTCATACCTATGCCAGCACTCAGGAGCATGAGGCCAGCCAGCCTGGGCTACATAATGAATTGCTGGCCAGAGTGAGACCATGTCTGAATCAAACAATAGTATATACCTGAGCCAGGCATGGTGGTACACACCTTTATGGGAGGCAGAGGTAGGAGGATCATCCTGAGACTACACAGTGAATTCCAGGTCAGTTTGGGCTACAATGAGACCCTCCCTCAAAAAACAAAACAAACAAAAAATAGTATGCACCTAAGACATGACTGTAGGTTTTAAGAAAATTACCAACATCCACAGTTTAGTTTTTTTGAGGCAGGGTCTCACTCTAGCCCAGGTTAACCTAGAACTCACTCTGCAGTTCCAGGCTGGCCTCAAACTCACAGGGATCCTCCTACTTCTACTTCCTGAGTGCTGTGGTTGAAGGTGTGCGCCACCACACCCCTGCAACTTCCACATTTATTTTATTTTCAATATTTATTTATTTATTTGCAAGCGGACAGAGACAAGGAAGAGAGAAAATGAGCACACCAGGGCCTCCAGCCACTGCAAACGAACTCCAGATGCATGCACCACTTTGTGCATCTGGCTCTACATAGGGACTGGGGAATGGAACCTGGGTTGTTAGGTTTTGCAGGCAAGCACCTTAACTGCTGAGCCATCGCTTTAACCCAACTTCCATATTTTATAGGTAAGCAAACTGAGCCCTAGAATAGGGGTGGCCCAAGGTCACATGATGAGTAAGGGAAACCTGGAGCTGGAAGGCAGACATTCTGGCATCAGAGTATGGTGAACTTGGGCTCCCCTTCTGTCTCACTCTGATCTAGTCTGACCTGGAACTCACTCTGTAGTCCCAGACTGTCCTGGAACTCAGAGTGACCCTCCTACCTCTGCCTCCTGAGTGCTGGGATTAAAGGCCTGCACCTCTATGCTTGGATGAAAATGCAACTTTTGAGATTTTAATTGAATTTGTTCTTGTAGGCATGCCCTGTCATTAAGTCTCCAGTGTCTTCAGCAGTTGGGTGGTTTCCCATCAGTTTCACTGTGTAGCCCAGGCTGGCCTCAAGCTTTTGAGGATCCTCCTGCCTTTGCTTCCTGAGTGCTGAGACTATATAGGTGTGAGACAACACACCAGATTTTCTTTCTTAAGATAGGTTTTCACAGAGCCCAAGCTGGCCTCGGACTATGATCTTCCTCCACCACCCAAGTGCTGGGATTACAGGCATGTGCCACCATGGCCAGTTTCACCCCTGGGCACACTCACTAGTCACTAGCCCATACCTGTAACCAACACTGTAAAGATGCTGCAGACAAGCACTCCGTGCAATCTGGAACACAGCAGATGGTTCTTGGGATCATTTCTCTGGATGCTTTATTTTTGAAGTATTTCAAGCTACAGAAGAACTGTAAGAACAATTTGACAAACCAATGATCCTGTACCAGGATCTTTGCTTGATGTCTTTAAGTTGCAAGCAAGCACAACAATTTCCCCTAAGTATTGACACACAGGACAGTGTGAGAGCCCCCTTCAATGGCAGGTGCCAATGACAGACAGCTTCTTCCCATACTTAGCACACCCTGTCCTTGGGATAGGGTCTTGGGCAAGTGCTGAAATTTGTCAGAAACAAAAATGCAAAGTGGAACTGGAGCACATCACAAACCTTAGACCAGAAGTGGCCTGTGAGGTGCTGGAAGGGACACCAGTGTTGAAGCTGATGGTCACAGAGCTTGAGGACCACAAAGGCCAGGCAGGAGAGCGGGCCCAAGGCTAAAGAGGTGGCTGAGGAGGAGACAGCCATACAGTCTGTGGGTATGCAGAGCCTCCCCAATGGCAGCTACCATGTGAACACCCAAAGCAACCTCAACCCCCTGCCGGTGCAGCAGGGCGAGGTACTTAACACACAGCAGCATCCAGGGTGTCCAGCCTCTGTGCTGGGAGAGGCACCAGGCTACCACTATCTACAACTACAGTGGGCTGTGTCTGTGTCTAGATCCGCAGCCACTGAAGAAGGCCATAGACCAGGGCCATGCTGGCAAAGACATTCTTCAGGTATCGAGCCCTCCACAGCTCTGTGGTGCACCCACGGGTGCTGGCGTTGCTTCGTAACCAGTATACTCTCAGGAGCATGTAGGCCAAGTTAACGAGTTGAAGGCAGACAAGGTAGGGAATGGTGCTTCTGTGTGGTGCTCACAGCCCACCTGCACACAGGCGCCATCAAACACGCCCATGTAAACAGCGGCCATACAAAGGCAGCTGCCCAGGACCACGTGCAAAAGGGCCCATGTTAAGTCCATCCTCATCTGAAGCTCTCAATAGGATGTGGGAAGGGAGCTTCAATGAATGGCAACTTTCTCCCGCATTAAGACTTCAGAGAAAGACCCTAGTGATGAGGCAGGAAGAAGCTCTGAGCCAGCCCCAGAGTGGCAGCAGTGGGCTGCAGCAAACCAGGAGTCCCCCTGATTGGCTGCTGCCAGGGGAGGACTGCTTCGCCTTTTTCCTCTGTGGTTACAAAAAAAAAAAAAAATTGAGGTTAGAAAAAAAAACATCCAAAAATGAGCCTCCATCTTGCCTTGGGATCCAACAATAGTTTTCATCAGGAAAAGTCATAAAAGTGAACCAGTACCCAGTGGATTCGCTTTCTTTCTTTCTTTCTTTCTTTCTTTCTTTCTTTCTTTCTTTCTTTCTTTCTTTCTTTCTTTCTTTCTTTCTTTCTTTCTTTGTTGTTTTTGTTTTTGCTTTTCGAGGTAGGGTCTCACTCTAGCCCAGGCTGACCTGGAATTCACTGTGTAGTCTCAGGGTGGCCTTGAACTCATGGTGATTCTCCTACCTCTGCCTCCAAAGTGCTGGGATTTAAGGTGTGTGCCACCACGTCCGGCCTCCTCTTTTTTAAAAAAAGTATTTTTATTTATTTATTTGCAAGCAGAGAGAGAGAGAGAGACAGACAGACAGACACACACACACACAGAGAGAGAGAGAGAGAGAAAGAGAGAGATGGAGAGAAAATGGGTGCGCCAGGGCCTCTAGCAGCTGCAAACAAACTCCAGATGCATGTGCCACTTTATGCATCTGACTTTACGTGGGCACTGGGGAATTGACTTCAGGTCATTAGGTTTTGCAGGCGAGTGCCTTAATCACTGAGCAATCTCTTCAGTCCCCCCTCTTTTTAAAAAATATTTTATTTATTCATTTTCAAGCAGATAGAGAGAGAGAGAGAGAGAGAGAGAGAGAGAGAGAGAGAGAGAGAGAGAGAGAGAGAATGCACCAGGGCCACCACCTTGTGGGTCTGGCTTATGTGGGTCCTGGGGAATTGAACCCGGAGCCTTAGGCACTGCAGGCAAGTGCCTTAACTGCTGAGCCATCTCTCCAGCCCCCCCTTTTTTTTGAGACAGGGTCTCACTTTGTAGCTCAGGCTGCCTCAGACTCTCACCTCCTGAGTGCTGACATTGCAGAATGCTCCACCATACCTGTACTGTAAAGGGGAATGAGAAGTAAGCTCACATCACCTACTCTTAATTCAGAACTTCTCCACCTCTAACCCTAGGGATCTTGTCCCTGAACTCTCAGATACTCAATAGAACATCCAGCTTAAACTTATTTACTGGTAGACAACAATGCCCATCTTCCACAACTTCAATACATAGGGGATCAGATCAAAGGAGAGGCCAGAGGACCTCTTGTCCCTGCTTAATGGCCTGAGTCCAGACTGCCCACATGCACCTGCTTAGTGCCCCCAAGGCCCTCGCACTAGAGCCTTGTGGGTTGACATGTGCCCATTGTTATGATCACTGGTGGTTTAGGAACTGGGTGCCTGCATGGGATGTTCTGTCCTGGCTTGTCCCATTTCAAGTGGTAAGTGGGTGGTAAATGTCATGCCCACCTGTAACGAAGCCTCTGGAAACTCCAACACAGGAGCCCTGCACAATGCCTCAGCCCACCTCTGGCCCTCTCAGGGACTGGGGCCAGTGGTGAGGCATGCCTGGCCCATGGGTTGGAACCAGAAGCCAGCATACCAGTGGGTAAGGAGCAGATGTGGAATCTGCTTTGGAAACAGTTTTGTTCCATTTGAAGTTCTGTCTCAAAGGCTCCATATACTCTAGATCAGGGCTTCTTAAGTAGACAACCCCAGGTATATAGAGATGTAAAATAGGTATACCACTCAAACATTTATGGATAATAAATCACAAAGAAATTGGAAAAACAATCATTTGATATATATATAATTTTACTATTTATTAATTTTTTAGTTTATTTGTGTGTGAGAGAGAAGCAGATAGGAGAGAGAGACACAGAGAGAGACAAAGATAGAGAGAGAGAGAGAAAATGGGTGTGCCAGGGCCTCTAGCCACTGAAAAAAAAAAAAAAACTCCAGATGCATGTGCCACCTAGGACTTCACATGGGTACTGGGGAATCAAACCTGGGTCCCTTAGGCTTTGAAGGCAAGTGCCTTATCCACTGAGCTATCTCTCCAGCCCAACTATTTATTAAAGATGGAAGGAAATTGGTATACTAATGAGATAGATGTGCCTGTTGATTTTGAAATAAAAAGTTATACTACTGGCTCAGTAGTTAAAGGCATTTGCTTACAAAGCCTGTAAGTCCATGTTAAATTTCCCAGCACCCACAGAAAACCAGATACAAAGGGACACATGTATGACCAATACACATATACTCACACAAATCAAAATAAAAGTTACATCTGGGGCTGGGGAGATGGCTCAGTAGTCAAACGCACTTGCTGGCAAAGTCTGTTGGCCCAGGTTTGATTCCCTAGCATCCACGGAAAGCCAGACAAAAGCTGTGGCATGAGTATCTTCTATTCATTTACAGCAACAACGGCCCCTAGTGTGCCCATACACAAATACACACATGCAAATAGATGACAAATATTATTTATTTATTTGCAAATACAGAAAGACAGGGACAGAGACACCAGGGTTTGTTTCCCCAGTACCCATATAAAGCCATATATACAAAGTATCACTTGATTCTGGAGTTTGTTTACAGTGGCAGGAAGTCCTGGCATACCCATACTCACTCTCTTTCTGTCTGCCTCTTTATCTCTGCCTCAAATAAATAAAATTATTATTATTTTTTTTAATTCTATTTTTATTTATTTATTTTTTTTAATATTTTATTTATTC
>PVHP010054955.1:0-10272 GCA_004024765.1 Zapus hudsonius | reverse complement strand
AATTAAATTTTTACACCTAATTTTATACTTAAAAATAGACCATTAAAATGTCAATATTTTAATGTAAAAGTAGAAAATAGAATAAAAATTCCGTATCACATATTTGCCTCAAATACAAGATCAGTATTAAATAGGAACAATACAGTAACAAAAATAGAACTTGTATATTTGCCAAAACTGAACTGAGTCTCTTTGAATCGAGGTAATCTGTTTTATATCAGCAACTACTACGTCCTCACTTTAACATCTTTCAAACACTAATGGGGCATCTGTATGCACATAAAGACTTAACATGCCGATCTGCAAGTAGTTTGTCTTCTGCATTTGGTTTCTCACCATCAAATACAAGCACTTCAAGAAGTGTCATGGGATGGCGTAGCCTTGTCAGAAGCAGTGTAAGGTGTTTGGCCAAATGTCTTGATACGTTAACTGTAAATCAACATAGGTATATCCTTCATACTATGAACAAATTCCAAATATTTTTATACTGTTAGCATTAGGGGGAAAAACACAATTATCAGCTCCATTTCCTGAAAATTCAGTTGAGGTAACCTCTGCAAGTCACTGCTCCACATTTGCATTTAATTCTCACCCTCTTCTTGGCAGGGCTGGAGTCAACAGAATCTGAAGATAACTCCCCAGAACCTAAATATACAGAAAAACACAGGAGAAAGCGATCAGACAATTTAGAATGAATTTAAAACTTTTCTATTAGTCTCAAAGTAGCTACCAAGGGTACTTCCTTGCTCAAGATCATTGGCGCTTAATGCCTAAAGAAATCCCTTTGTATTTATATGAATATTCTGAGACAATTCATTATAATTTTCTTGAAAGGATGGTATGTATGGGTTAAGAGGCAAAACATAATTACAAATAGGAAGGATAAACCAGGTAAGATATCTGATGCCTTTAATTCCAGCACTTGGAGGCTCAGGTAGGAGGAATGCCAAGCATAGAAAGTAAAGAGAAAGTGCTCAAGGTGGCTAGAGAGAAAAAAACTTATCACTTATAAAGGCAATCCCATCAGACTTACCTTAGACTTTTTATTAGAAACCTTGAAAGCCAGAAGGGATTGGAATAATGCTCTTCTAGGCCTAAAGAAGTATGGTTTTCAACCTAGACTACTGTATCCAGCAAAGCTATCCCTCATAATAGATGGAGAATTGAAAGTGTTCCAATGAAATAAGCCAGCTCTATGATTATTTGAACACAAAGCCAAACTTACAGAAGATTCTACAGGAGATATTCCACACAGAAGAGACAAGCAATCTAACTCAGGCGAGCACAGTAATCAAAATCAGTGTACTAATTATAGTACAGGCAACAACCCCCATAAACCCTCAAACATGGCAGGGCTTAAAGCAAACCTCACAATTATAACTCTGAATATAAATGGACTAAACTCTCCTATGAAAAGACACAGGCTAGTAGGGTTGATCAGAAAAATGGACCCTTCCATCTGCTGCCTTCAAGAAACACACCTTATCTCTAAAGACAGTAATCTTCTAAGGGTAAAAGGTTGGAAAACAATTTTCCAGGCATGTGGAAATAAAAAGCAAGCGGGTATGGCTACATTAATATCTGACAAAATAGACTTTAAACCAAAATCAATTAAAAAGGACAATGATGGCCACTTCTTATCAAGGAAATGATCCAGCAAGAGGATATCACTATCATAAATATGTATGAACCAAACTCAGCATGGTACTGGCATAAAAATAGGTAGACCAATGGAACAGAATTGAAGACCCTACTCTTAGTTCAAGTAACTATAGTTACTTGATCTTTGACAAAGGTGCCAACAATGTTCACTGGTGTAAAGCTAGCTAGCATCTTCAACAAATGGTGCTGGACAAATTGTATAAACACATGTAAAAAAATGAAAATAGACCCACTCCTTTTACCATGCACAAAAAACTACAAATGGATCAGGGACCTCAACATAAGACCTGAAACCCTGAAAACCCTGGAAGAAAAGATAGGAGGAACTCTCCATGAGATAGGAGTAGGGAAAAACTTCCTGAGCAAATCTCCAGTAGCCCAGGAAGTGCAACAATCACTTAACCAATGGGACCCCATCAAGCATGAAAGTTTCTGTGTAGACAAATATGCCATACTCAGAGCGAATAGTACCAAACTGGGAGATGATTTATGCCAGCTATAACACAGAGGCCTAGTATCTAGAACTTACAAAGAACTAAAAAAATAAAGAATCAAACAGCCCCTTCACAAAATGGGGCATTGATCTCAACAGAGAATTCAGAGGAGGAAACACAAATTGCCTACTCTCACTTAAGAAAGGGCTCATCATTCTTAATTAGGGAAATGCAAATCAAAACTACAATGCAATTCCACCTTACTCTAGTCAGAATGGCAATCATAAAGAAATAAACCAATAATAGTTGCTGGCAAGGATGCAGGGAAAAAACGAACACTTACCATTGCTGGTGGGATTGCAAACTTGATCAACCACTATGAAAAGCAGTGTGGAGACTCCTGAACAGAATGGACCCATCTATCCCTCTACTAGGCATCTACCCTCGAGATGTCACACCTCAGCACATAGACATTTGTGCAACCATGTTTACTGGAGCTCAATTCATAATAGCCAAGAATTGGAATCGACCCAAATGCCCATCACTGGATGAATGGGTATCAAAGTTGTGGTTCATTTACACAATGGAATTCTACTCAGTGGAAAGGAAAAATGACATAATGAAATTTAGAGAAAAGTGGACTGACTGGGAGCAGATCTTACTTAGCGAACTCACAAAAGAACAGAGAGTCAAACGTTGCATATTCTCCCTCATATTTGGTTCCTAACCAGAATAAGCTTAAACTCTAAGCACACCTGTCAGGGGAAATGGGAGACTGTGAAAGAGGTAGAAGGAATTCAGGGGAAGTAGTACAATAACAATAAGCTAAACCAATAATGAATCATTATCATAAAATCCTCACTTTCATACTGTAAGCTCTTGAGGAAGATGTGGGCGTCACCTGGTAAGAGCAGCCATGAATAATAGAAGGGGAGGCAGCCTAACCGCATGAAAAATTGATCAGACCTGCAACTCCCTGTCCCAATCATTGGTTCCTTCCCACACCGAGCTGTTGATCAACGGGACCCATGAGGTCACCAAAACAAGACAGGGTTCTGTCACAGCTCTTGAATACCCACTCCAGGCCAAAGGTAAGATCATATTGCTGAAGAGACCACAGAAAGACATTGAACAACACCAAGAGACCCTGCAAGATCCAGAATGGTAACCAGCCCCCAGATGGTAGCAAGTGCGGTGCTGGAAGGTGCTATGTAAGCTGCTATCAGAGAAAGCAGAGATCAGTTATACAAAATGCACTGTTGCCATCAGAAGGCCAAACACACTTCCTTCTGGGAGAGATCACTGGAATTGGGATTCAGGGCAAAATCCTATGGGAGACAAAAACTTGGGCTCCAAAGAGAAATCCCCAATACCAGAGAACTACAGAGAGGCTAATCTCAATAGAATCTTGCCAAAATAGAAATGTGTATCTCAGTTAACCTATACTGATCTCACTCTTGGATGGAGATTCTGTTTGTATTTTTCAGAAGGCAGTGAGAGAGCCATGGTCATCCCAACTCCACCAACGAGCCACAAGAGGATGGCTGATATCTCAGCAAGAGATGAACCACCCCAGGCCTATCGTGTAGGCCCCAATTGAAACCTTTGAGAGAATGGTGGGATAAGCAAGAGACCTATAACCACAGCCAAGCAGTCAACCCAGGATAAGTCAGCAAGACAGATACCAACGATTTCCAACACAACTTAAAGCAGAAGCACAGAGACCCTTAAAGTCTCAACAATAAAGCAGACATAAAACTCACCCACCATGACTCAGAGAACTGAGCGGAAGAGGGGGCGGAAAGACTGTAAGAGCCATGGTGGTGGTGAAACCTGGTTGCCTCCTGTGCTATCCATAACCCCCTACCCCATAGATTGATCCAGTATGCCCAATGAGGATACCCAGTGGATTGGGGAGAGGGAGGGGAGAAACGGGGATACCCACACAATATTTGCTTAAATGATGTATTTAAAAAAAGAATGTTAGTTTGTATTGCCATGAGTTCGAGGCTACCCTGAGACTAAATAGTAAATTCCAGGTCAGCCTGGGCTAGAGCGAGACCCTACCATGAAAAAAAAAGAGTGCTAGTTTAAGTTTTCACACAAGTAGCGGGCTCCATTACTTTCACACATATTTTGCTTTTGTGATCTTCCCCAGTAATAATTTCTTTCATCTTTCTGATTATTTTTTATGTTTTCATACATATATATATTGCATTTTCATCACATGCTCCCCACATTACCCTCCCTTGCCCATTGTACCTCTTCTTCCCACCATTTACCAGTGGTTATGCCTCAGGAAAAATTGATCTGATCAATTTTCCTGCCTTCCCCACAGGGGGAGGGGGGCAGTGAGCGCAGAAGCCCATAAGCTCTTTCACCTTTAGTGTTAGTTTGTTTCAAATGGTCTAACATCTTTTCCTACATTGAGAAATAATATTGGAACTAACACCAATTACACTTGAAAACCATACCTTTCATTTGATAATCGAAAGTCAGCTCTTCTCCGGCATTTATGGTTCTTGTGGAAAACAATGCTATTCTGGGAAGACGAGTATCGAGACTATCGATGAAAACATTAAACACCTGAAGATTTGGATCACACTAAGAAGGAACATCAAAATCCATGTAAGTAAAAGTGGGGTAAAAGTACTCCTTAAATTTTCCAGAGTATTCATGTTATAAGTTCTACTGAACACTTGGCTGCTTCCCTATGACATGCATATTCATCAATACTGTTTCACTTATAAAAAATTTTCAAAAACAAAAAATACCCAACATAATATAATAAATTTGAATTATCCACTATGTAGCTTTAATTATTATTAACACATGTCAGTCTTACCTAGTTTAACCTTTTTAATGGAGAATTTTAACGTAAGTTCCATTTCTATCATGGACATTTCACCTGCAGCTATTTCAGTGACACATATATAACTATTTTAAAGTCCAATCAACAACACTGCAGTTTCACTGCTTACCCTTTTATTTGGAATTATTCAGCCTTTTGAGAACTCAGTGCTCAACTAAGTGTTTTAATTGTTCCTGAACAGAATGTATGTACTGGGGACTGGGTTCCATATCTGTGGATCCAACCAACTGCAGACTCAACTGATACAAGTATTTAGAGAAAAAAATTACTTCTGAACATGTGCAGACCGATTCCTTTTGATGTTTTCCCTAAACAACATAACTTGCATTTCATTAGGTACAAGTAATCCAAAGATTATTTAGAGAGGTGAAATGCAAGTTATGTTAAGTGCCAGTTTTCCACAAAGGGCTTAGCATTCAAGGACTTCAATATCTGCAATGGCAAGTTGGGGGGGGGGTGCAGAGGGACTGGAATCAATCCCTTGGAATATGGAGGGACCACTGTATCAGGCTTTGCAAGCAAGCACCTTTAACTGTTATCTCCCCAGCCTCTCAAATTTATTATTAAAAACTTCTTTAAAACAGACACTTAAATAATCAGAAAACTAAGAAAACTTTCACATTTCACTGCTAATCACCCACCAATTTCTTGGCAACTAATTCACCAGAAATTTTTTTTTAATTTATTTTTAATAATGACCTTATCTAGAATAAATAGCTTTCTTTTTTTTATTTTTTTAAATATTTTATTTATTCATTTTTCAAGCAGAGAGAGAGAGAGAGAGCGCACTAGGGCCACCACCTTGTGGGTCTGGCTTATGTGGGACCTGGGAATTGAACCCGGGGCCTTAGGCACTGGAAGCAAGTGCCTTACCTGCTGAGCCATCTCTCCAGCCCTCACCAGAAATTTTAACATTGCCAAATCCCCTAAGGTCAGCTTATGAGTTAACTCTCTAAATTTATCATATTCTGCATGTGTGTATAAAATGGGAGAGATATAATATCAACTTCACTGTGTTCACTTAAATTTGATACTTACTGGTACCCAGTAATTATTAACTTCTCATTTTTAGAAGTAGCTTTTGTAAAGGCAATGAGTATGGGAATATGACCAACATGTAATATCTTTATACCAGTAAAGCTTGTAATTAACGAAAGAAGTCAGGATCAATACATTTAAAAAATAATTCTGTACTGAGTCCATCTATTCATCCTTAGCACACATAAAAATAGCTTTTATAAAGTATTAGATTTTGGAGCTAAGAATTATAGTTCTAAATTCTTTCAAACATAAAGGTTAAAGAATACTCATTTTTATTAAAGTATGTAAAGCTAAGATGCTTACGTTAAAAAAAAAAAATTATTGGCCAGGCATGGTGACATGGGCCTTTAATCCCAGCACTTGGGAGGCAAAGGTTGGAGGATCACCATGAGTTCAAGTCCACCCTGAGACTACATAGTGAATGCCAGGTCAGCCTGGGCTAGAGCAAGACCCTACCTCTAAAAACCAATAAATAAATAATTATTTTTAGCTCTATAAGTCTTCCCATATCCATGGGGAATACAGTCCAAGATTCTGGTGGATGCTTTTAACTGCCAAACCCTATACATGTTTCTGTTCTATCCGTATGTACTTATGATTAATTTAACTTTAATTTAGACAGAGTAAGAGATAAATGATAAAATTTATGTGAATGGTCTGTCTCTATGAAAATATTATACTTCTACCTTTTTGCATAAAAGAAGAACTTTACAGCTTCTCTTTGGCAGGACCAAATTATTAGCATTGTTACTCCTTTTGTGCTTTGGGATCATTATGAAATAAAATAAGTTACCTGAACACAAGCACTGTCACTATCATGACAGCTGACCTCTTACACAGTAAGCTACTGACTTTAGGTAGCATACAGTGTGGATCCACTGGACAAAGGAAGGTTCATGTCCCAGGCAGGGTGGTGTGGGACAGCATGAGGTTTCATCTGCAAGTCAAATCAGCAAGTAATTTAAAACTTGGAACTTTTTGCCTGTGGAATTGTCCACTGAGTATTTTTGGATGGTAGCTTACTGGATAACAGAAACTATGGAGTGGGTAAGGGACTGGAAAGATGGTTCAACGGTTAAAGGTGCTTGCTTACAAAGCCTGTTGGCCCAGGTTCAATTCCCCATCATCCACATTTGTGCCATGGTGAAAACACACACACACACACACACACACACAATTTTTTAAAAGTGTTAAAAATGTGGATAAGGAGATGGATACTGTATATTCTAAAATTTAGTCGTGTTAACTTCCTCCTTATATAGTTGCAATTCCTATAAACACTTGCTTCTCTGCTTATTAAATTCCCCTACTCTTAATATGAAGGTTATATCTACCTTATAGAATTATTAGAAAGTTTAAATGAAGTGACACGTAAAGACACATGCAAAACATGGTCTTGGTAAGCACCTCAATGCTTATTTTCCCAATAACAGAATACCATGACTAAACAGAAGAGACCTTTACATTAATACTTTGAAAGGTATGTAATGATAACTATGCTTCAATTATTAATAATTACAGTAGTAAGTTAAATGATGTCTGTAAATATTCCTTACACTATGATTCACAAAATGCGACACATTTCCGTATCGAGCTGCATCCACTGTGAACTCATCGGATTCGTAGTCCAGATCAAAGAGGTACGTGATCCCTCTGTTGTCATATAATTGACCCCGTCTTTCAGCTTCTTCACTTGTGATTACCTAAGGAGAAAAATAAAACAGTTTATTATTTTTTTTGGGGGGGTGGGAGAGACTGGGTCTGGCTCTGTTGTTCTCAAGCTACTCATATGACCACAGGTGATAATGTGCCCAGCAAAACCACAGAATACTATATGTAGCTACTGTAAAGCCAAAGAAAGTCTTTCACAAACTCATTATATATTTATGACTACACATATCTGAAAAGAAAATTCAAGTGTCATCAAAGCAAATGTTAACCCAAACTAAGAACCAGAAGGAAAAAGTAAAAACTGGAGGAAAAATGGGGCAAAAGAATGACTTAAAATTTCAGTCAGCAAGTTGAAACATTACATTACTTTCATTATAATCACGTTGTTCAAAGCTTTCTGTGGAACTGAATGTTAAGAACTACATTTACAATGGACATATATTGTGAATATGCCCTCAAGGCATATTTTTCCTATAAACTGTGTAAAATATCAAGTGGAAATTTGTTATCCAATAGGACAATGTAAAATTTATTACTTATGTTAAATTTGCAATCAACTAACTGTGTAATGAAAAGCTTTGTTTTATAGAATATTCAGGAAATGCTTCAGCTCGCAATCATCATCTAGGAGCTAGGGTAACTCAGTGGTAGAGCTCTTGTCTAGCATGCAGAGGGAAAATACCCACAGATCACTCTGAAGAATCAGTTGAGCTGGGGAGGTGGCTCAAGTGGATAAAGCTCTTGTCATACAAGCATGAGGACCTGAGTTTGGATCTCCAGCACCCATGTCAACACCAGGAGGGTATGGTGGCCCACCTGTAATTCCAGAGCTTTCAAGGTAGAAATGGGATCCCCAGGACAAACTGGCTAGCTAGACAAGACAAATCAGTGAGCTCTGGGTTCAAGTGAGAGACCCTGCCTCAGTAAATAAAGCAGTGAGTGAAAGAGGAAGACATTCAACATCAATCTCTGGCCTGCACACACATGAACACATCCCCCACACATATAAAAGAAAAGTGAGCTCAGCTCAAGAAACCAAGTGTCTAAAGTGATTCACATTACCAACCAAATTTGGCTGCTACATTAAGCAGGCCAAAAACAGAAACGTGACTGTGTAAAATCTAGTGTCATGAAAATAGCGATTTATGTAAATTTGCCATTATCTCAAAAATAGGATTTCATTTTATTTCAAATTTTTAACCTAGACTGAAGAGACTGCTCAAGCTGGAGTACCTGAGGTTGCTTTCCAGACCCCACATAAAAAGCTGGAAGCTGTGGTGGGTTTCTGTAATCCCAGCATACTGATGTCAGGAGGGGAGACAGAAACATGAGAATTTCCTGGAAGCTCAAGATAAGTCCAGCAAAGACCAGCAGAAAGAGAATCCTGAGTGAGGACCCAGTCTCCAATGAAATAGATGTGCAAGGACCAATCCACAGGTTGCCCTCTGACCTCCACATGTGAAGTGCCATATGCATGCCAGCACTCACATGCATGAGCACGCACACAGCACACAAACACATGCACACAAGCACACATGCATGCACACAACAATTTTAAATGAACACATAGGCGACCCAATTCCAAATAAATTTAAAAAGCTGGGAGCTGTGACAGTCCCAGCATGCAGCCAGCCCTCATCCTCCTACCCAGAGCCTGGCCCATCATTCAGTGGGAGGTAGTGAAGAACAATTATTTTGGAGGTTTAAATCCTGACTCTTCTTAACTGCTATGAGACCTTGGACAAGTTCCTCAATTTCTGTGTCTATTTCTTCATCTGTACTCATTTAGTTGAGTATTAATGAGTTAATACAATAAGGTGCCTAGCAGAATATGTGGCCCATGACAAATAGTACTTTAATATTTACATGCACTATATGTATCAAAATAAATGTGCTAGTATTTGGTAATTTAGGAATGGTCTGCAGTTTAAAGTGGCTGAGTTACAGATAAAAGTGTTTCATATGGATACTAAATGTTTTTGTTTACTCACAAAGCATTGTTCTACTTGATAACATCTTTCATATGGATACAAAATAGTAAAATTTCCATATTGGGCCAAATAAATGAAGTAAATTAAAATTTCAAAGTCTCAACATCAATATATGTTTAGGTCTAAGTTGCCGTCACATTAAAAATTTTATATATGTTGAGCTCAATGACTATATTTGTTGAAAGCTGACAATTATATATGCATTTTGCTCATACAAACTTTATGTTTCTAATCATGCCAGTGAACTGGTTTCCTAAGCCTAGAAATGAATTTCTACATATCTGCACGTAATAATATCAAAATGTTAATGAGGTTCCAAAGGTAACTTCTCTAAAGTATAAACCTTATATGCACATTATTTATGAAATAAATTTAAATACCTCTCCAACATATTCCATGACAAAACTCATCCTTTTAATCTTCACAAGGGTTTTTACACCCCAGCCACACCCATTGCTAGTTCGAAAAATGCATAGTGAATATTGTGTGCCTTTTTGTACAATCCTGTTGGGACAATCAGGTCCACATTGGCACCTTGAGTTGCATTCGTAGATGGGAGTCCCAGGTTGGATCCTAATTTGCTGGTTCTTATTATAAGCCA
>PVHP010054954.1:0-10294 GCA_004024765.1 Zapus hudsonius | reverse complement strand
AGGCCTGGGTCAGCAGTCCTTCTACTCCATTGCCATGTGGGAAAAGAGGGGCCGAGTCCTCTAGGGAAGCTAGTTTTAAGTCCTCCCCAGGTGAGTCAGAGGGACAGCTGATTGGTTCATATCTGACCAATCAGTTTTGGCACCTAGGTTGTAGCTCTAACTAGACACCTCCCATTCAAAGGGAGGGGCTGGAAGGGGAAGAGCGGTCTCTATACACACCTGACTGTCACAGATCCATCCATATAGAACCCCGCAGAGTGTGGTGGGATAAGCAAGAGACCACAACCACAGCCAGTCAGTCAACACAGGGTAAGCCAGACAGACACCAATGATGTCAACACAACCTAAAGCAGAAAGACCTCAACAATAAAGCAGCCTTAATGCTCACCCACCATGACTCAGGGAACTGAGTGGAAGGGGAGGATTGTAAGAGCCATGGTGGAGGAGAATGTCCAGAGACATTGATCCGCTCAGTAACAACATACAAAGGTTGTCTCCTAGGGTATCCATAACCCCCTACCACATGGACTGATCCAGACTATCCACGGAGAAAGATATCCAGCTGATTGGGGACATGGAAGAGGGAAGTTGGGCGAGTGGGGATATCAACTAGTTATTTGCTCATTCAATGTATCTAATTATGGATAATTAAGAAAAAATAAAATAAAAGAGTGGTCCCTCAATCGAGAGATTTGAGGGAGTTTTATTTGGGTTTCTCCCACATTCTCTCGTCACACCTTTATTCTATCTGGTGTAGAGCCAAAGCCTAACTGGTTGTATATGACACTAAATGTAAAAGAAAAAGGAAAGACAAGTTTTGTCAGGTATTCCAGAAAATGACTTTTCAGTTAAGTGATTTCAACATATTTTAGAAAAATTAAAAAAAGAACAGAAGCAAATGAGCCTCTGTCATTCCAACCTCCCCAGTTTCTTGGCTCCCTGAGCCATAGTCCTCCAAAAGAAGCACACATAAAAACCAAGTATCTCTGGGTACCAGGTAAGCTGTGCAAAAAGATCATGATGTTCTGTCACAGTGGTGCCAAGGGTAAATGTTGTCTTGTAATCAAACCCATTTGATAAGAAATAATGCATAAAAAGGAAGGACAGGTGTTTTCAGAGAGGTGCAAGAATGCCTCTGTGCTTCTTGGAATTGATAAACATTAAAAGCTGAACACAGAACAAAACCAGTCAGAATCCTCTCTTCCTGAGAATATTGGATTTGCCATGGCTATTCCTCAACCCTCTGATGACCCATAAGAAGTGATAAAATCTTTCAGACGTGAGTTGATCTTTTCCAGAAAAGCAGAGGATCCTGACCAGGGTATTTGGCTGCAATAGATTTTTACATTTCAATCAGATACTGGCAAAACTTTCCTTATGTAAGACAAAAGAGCTGTATGATATGTTCATTCAAATGAAATGAACAATGCAGGATGCTCTCCTAGTTCTCAATTTATAATATTTTGCAAGAGTGTTTGTCATCTTCAATAACTTCTGAAGAATCTCAATCTGAATCCAAATAAAAAAGATTTTATCAAAAAATTGGAGTTTCTCATGGATCCTGTCTTCTTTAGCAGTTAGGCATTAAGCCAATTCAGACATTTTAAAGTGCAAACCAGGGCTAGCTTCACCATGAGATAGGTTTCCATGTTTATAATTGATCATCATCTTGCCATAAAGTATGAAAATTAAATCATGCAGCCAGGCATGGTGGCTCACAGCTGTAATCTCAGTACTTAGGAAGCTGAGGTATGAAGATCACTCTAAGATTGAGGTCACAGTGGGCTATAGAGTGTGTTTCAGGTCAGCCTGGGCTAGATTGAGACCCTGTCTAAAAACAACAAAATCAAGAGGCTGGGAAGATTGCTCAGTGGTTAAAGGCATTTGCTTGCAAAGCCTGCCAGCCCTGGGTGCAATTTCCAAGCCACCTATGTAAATTGGATGCAAAAAGTGGTGCAAGTGTCTAGAGTTCATTTGCAGCTACAAGAGCCCCTGGCCCACTCACAAACACACACACACACACACACACACACACACACACACACACACACACAGAGAGAGAGAGAGAGAGAGAGAGAGAGAGAGAGAGAGAGAGAGAGAGAGAGAGATCATGTAGGTGCTTATCAGAAAATAGGCGTTGGATACTTGATAAATACAGAGAATTTTGGTGTCATAAGTGGAAAGTTAATCTGAAGGAGGCCTTGGGTTTCTGGACTTGGTGATGGAGCAGGTGCTGAAAGAAAAATTTTGCCAAGGGGTAGCCCACTGTTATCTATGCTGCATCTCTAAGCACCACATAATTAATAGTTATTTATAACTAAACACCTCCGAGGACCTTGAATTATTATTGTGGCTTTGGTAGGGCTTGAATTAGCCACATAGCTGGTGCTTATGAAAGATGAAGTTGGAGACATAGGAGGAGATGGATACTTAAGATGTGGGGATAGGTGAGAACACTTCTTTCTCGCTTCCAATATTTTATAAAACTCCATTTCCTCAATTAATTCCTCTCAGGGAGGTATTACCAAGCCAGTACTGGTGGAATAAACCTTGAATTCCAGAACTCCAAAGGTAGGGGGATCACCATGAGTTTGAGGCTACCCTGACACTACATAGTGAATTCCAGGTCAGCATGGGCTAAAACAAGACCCTAACTTGAAAAAAGAAAGAAAGAAAAGACAAGACAAGAAAAGAAAAATAATTTGTTCCATCTGTCCTAGCTCCTTTATTTCTTCTTAGTATGAGGAGAGTAAAGCTCTCTCCTGTTAGCATCAAACTCAGCATATACCACTATAAGAGAACTTTACAGGGACATAAATAATCTTGGGAGAGGAAGAGCAATGTGGTGGTCTAGTGCTTCCTCTGACCTCAGATAGACCTCAGGTATGAGGCAGCTCACTTATTCACAGATGAAAGCTACATTTCTTTAATCTTGACTGGAAATTAAGTGGATATTGTCATTTTCTATTTGCTTTGCTCACTTATCTTAAACATCTGTCAGTTTGGATGTTTTTGAGATGTTATTCATGATATCCGCTCTAGTCCAAACATTGGACATATTAGCACAGGGATATGAAGAAACAGACAAGAAGTATATTTAACAGATGAAAATAACAAAAAGATAGTTATTGAGTGGGGCTAGGACACATAGTTATAGGCCTTGTACTTCAGTGTGTAAACAAGATCATTTGAATTTGTCATTTTATAGGGGTTATCACTGAGGCAAATCTCTGGCCTGTATAATTAACCAATTGTCTATTAAATGTTCAAGGACAAAATTAGCCTCTTGGTGATAAATTTCTCCAAATTTAACTTAAGTTCACAGTTCGTGGACTTCATATGTCAATGTAGACTGGTAATCTTGCAAAGGTTAAAAACCACTTTTTAAATTAATATCTTTATTATGAGTATTTACATTGTATGAGCAACTCTTGTGAAGGTGTCCCTGTTTCCCTCTTCTCTGTCCCCTATGCACTGGGGTACTTCCTCAGTGAACATACTGGAGATGTCCATAGGATAGGGGGATATGAACTTCACCAGATGTAGCCAGTTTTCCTTTTTCTTGTCCCTTTGCATGTTGTTACTGAGGGGGCAATGTCTCTGAATATTCCCCCACCATTGCTCTTACATTCTTTTCACCCCCTCTTCTGCTCAGTTCCATGAGTCATGGTGGGTGAGTTCTAAGTCCGCTTTATTGTTGAGAACTTAAGTATCTCTGGACCTTTGCCCTGGGTTGTGTTGGGTATCATTGGTATCTGTCTCCATTGACCTTTCATGGGTTACCAGACTTGCTGTGGTGATTGGTCTCCTGTTTGTCTCGCCACTTTCTCATAGGTTTCCTTTGGGCAATTGTTTGAAGGCCAGGGGTGGTTTGTCTCCTGCCAGGATGCAGCCATCATCCAAAGTCTTGTGGTGGAATAAAAACCACTTTTTTTATAAGATTTCCCCTTCAGATTGTGACAGTCAGGTGTGTGTAGGGACCACTCCTCCCCTTCCAGCCCCTCCCTTTGAATGGGAGGTGTCTAGTTAGAGCTACAACCTAGGTGCTAAAACTGATTGGTCAGATATGAACCAATCAGCTGTCCCTCTAACTCACCTGGGGAGGACTTAAAACTAGCTTCCCTAGAGGAAGTAGCCCCTCTTCCCCCACATGGCAATGGAGTAGAAGGACTGCTGACCCAGGCCTCAGTGAGGTAAGGCCTGTACCCCTACCCCAGGTGATGGCTGGGGTAGGGGGGGAAAGCTTCAGACCTTTTCTCTCATGAACCTCTCTTTCTCATAAAGGGAGCTTTCTATTATCTTTTCTTGGGCTGTTTATTTAAATAATAAAAGCTCTGTGAACTCTCTGACACGTGTTTTCCCCACACTGGTGGCAGGAAAACTCTATGACTTCCCACATCCAATTTTCCCATCCAACTCCACTTTTCCTGATCTACTAAATTAGAATAAATGTGTAATTAAAATTTAATTCTGTCCCTGTGTACAATTCTTTGGCATTAGAGGACAAGAACTCGAAGTAGGAGGAGGGGGAAGGGAGGATTCCAAAACTCTCTCTCCCCGCGTTGCTTACTATTAATTATCAGCAACCCGTATCAAGATTATACTAAATTTCCACGAAATTTGGAGCAAACCTGAGTAATAGTTATAAGTGATATAAAGACTATAGATTGGCCTGTATATTAACTATGTGTTTCTGAGAAACAAAGTATCCACATAGTGGCTTAAAATGGAGTCACTTATTATCTTACAATCTCTTGGATGAGGAGGTGTCAACAAGAATTGTAATAATAAAAAAGCACATCTGGGAGAGATTCTGCTGCCAAGATGACTCACAAGGCCATTGACAGAATTTGGTTCTTTAATGATTATTGTCATGGTTTGACAATGAAATGGTTTGATGTTGAAATGTTCCCCACAGGCCCATTCCCTGTATTAGAATATTTGATCTCCAGCAGGTGGAGCTGTTTGAAGAGGTTGTGAACCATAAGAGGTGAGGTTTAAAGCCGGGCGTGGTGGCTCACGCCTTTAATCCCAGCACTCGGGAGGCAGAGGTAGGAGGATCGACGTGAGTTCAAGGCCACCCTGAGACTACAGAGTGAATTCCAGGTCAGCCTGGACTAGAGTGAGACCCTACCTCAAAAAAAAAAAAAAAGAGGTGAGGTTTAACTGGAGGAAGTAGGCCATTGTAGATCACAGTGTGAGATTTATGGCCAAGCGTTTTTTCCGCCTTTCTCTCTGCTTCCTCTTCTGGTGATATGTCAGCAAATAACCTCATACTCCTCCTTCCATACCTTACCCAAAATGAGGGACCAAAACCCTCAAACTCTTAGCCAAAATAAATCTTTCTTCCTTTATATTGCTTTGTCAAGTATTTGTTCACAGAAATGAGAAAAATAACTAATCCAGTTGTACTGAAGGATTCATTTCCTAATAGTGCATTTCCTGTCATACTGGCCTCTAAGCAGGCAGCTCACTGCACAGCACACAGCAGCTGGCTTCATTAGCCCAAACAATCAAGAAGAGCCGGAGAAAGAGAGGATGCTATACAAATGGGAGACTAACTCTCCTGGAAACTCACCTTTGTAAATTAATTACGGAAGAGACCATCATTTCAGCCACATACTAGTTGTTAAAAGAACACTCAGTCTAGCCCATTTGCAGAGAAAGGATTCCACAAGTGGTAAATTCCCAGAGACAGAAATCTATGTGGTCTATGGGATGACTACCACTGCCTATTTGTTTTTAAATTAGAAAAGCCTAGGGCAGTAATATACTTATCTTGTGGGTTCTATGAATTCTTTTAATTATATGAAACATCAGAGACTTGATATTGAACTGCTACAAACTCTGAGGCCCCGAAGGAACCATATCCATTTTACTGAGAGACAACATAGGCTAAAACTGCTGAAGAACTCCAATTCTGCACAGGCCTCAAGAACTCTTCTTATTAAGATGGAACAGAATAAGAAGTTAGGGAGAATATATTTTGGGCTTTAATGCCTTTGAACTTTCATTCCCAAGGGGGAACAAACTTTATTTTAAACTTTAATTTCTTTGGTCTTAATTTTGGACTTTCATTTCTCTAGATTTTAACTTAAAAACACAAGGAGATTTAATACTTGTACTCTATTGTCCCCTTGGAAATGTGATAAAGGAAGACTGTATTCAAATTAGTGCATCTCATATTGCTGCTTAGTTTGTAGTGTTCTGATATTGTCCTTTGAACTCATTGTATTCCTTTTACTGTAGCAATGGAGCTGGAAATCATTTGACAAGGGAAACAGAATAATGAATTTTTATCCTTGGGCAAGGCATGGTCTTGTTATTAATTTAGTCAAATAATTTTGTGCATATTTGAGAGCATTCTGTGTACACCATCACCTATATCATACATTAGCACAACCAGTGATTGCTGTTGGGGGGGTCAGCATCATGAAGATGACAGTGCAGAACTATCTTCATCAACTTCTCACCTCCTCCTTCCATGGGAATGTCTCAGGGTTAAGAGAAAAATAAGCTTGGGAATATTGCAGGAGATTTTTCCTCTCTACTCCACGTGTGTCTTTCCAGGTAGAGCATGTGATATTCCTATGGAGCAGAAAGGGAGAGACAACTCACTGATGAAATCTTGGGACAGGGAAATAAAGTACACATAACTCTGGCATATCTTATTTTCTTAGGATATGGTTGACTACAAAGAAGCAGTGTTCCGCTCTGATATCTGTCAAACAGTAAGAATGGTTCATTCCTATGAGAAATTCCTATGGTGGTTGTCATGGTTTGATCCAGGTGTCCCCCACAAACAAATGAATGTGTTCTGATAGATCGATCCTCAGCTGATGGCAATTAGGGAATTAGAACCTCACTAGAGCTGTGTTGTTGGGGCGGGCTTATGGGGGTTATAAGCCAGCTCCCCCTTGCCAGTGTTTGGCACACCTTCCTGCCGCTCTTTGCAGTGCTGTGGCAGAGGTGATGTCCAGCCCTCTGCTCATGCCATCGTTTTCCCTGCCAGAATGGAGTCTCCCCTTGAGTCCATAAGCCTAATAAACCCATCCCTCCACAAGCCACTTTTGCTTGGGTTCTTTCTGCGCAGCAACTAGAAAGCTGACTACAACAGTGGTGCAGTTCAGCCTGTGATCAAAAAGGTAAAACTAACTCAGATACACCGTGATAGAAAGCCCACTTGCTCATAATATACATTGTGTCCTCTATCTTAGAATTTATTCATATTAAATGTGATAATTTAAACTTTGTCTTCAAAACCAGGTGGCTCATGCCTGTAATCCCAGAATTCAGGATGCTGGGGCAGGAGAACCACCATAGTGAGTTCCAGGCAAGCCTGCACTATAGTGTGACTTGGTACTAAATAAATAAATAAAAAATAAATAAACTTCATCTTTAGATTCCTATTCAGTTTTTCAATCACTTAGAATTCAGGAAAGTAAAAGTATTGTGGGGCTGGGGAGATGGCTCACAAGTTAAAGGAACTTGCTTGCAAGACCTGATGGCCTGGGGTTTGGTTCTCCAGTACCCAAATAAATCCAGATGCATAGAGCAGTGCATGCATCTGGAATTTGGTTGCAGTGACAAGAGGCCTGAGTATGCTCTCTCTCTCTCTCTTTCTCTCTCTCTCCTTACACATAAATGATAAATAATTTTTTTAAGTATTGTACTATTCTCCCACCCATATGGGCCACAAATGCAACTGATCTGTATCTAAAAGAAAACTGATCCCCAAGACAGCAAGAGTCAGGGAATTCTTCTAAGAAAAGGAAGAGCCACTGAAAATAGAGAGAACACCAAAAGAAATATGCCTTAATCACTTAGGCCTACTCTCGGAACTTTGTTTTCAAACTAAAAAACATATTTAAACCCTACAAACATTCACTTTTCAAAATTCTCCTGATTCAACAAGGTCTGAAAGCTAAAGCAAAATTGAGCAACTGTGATAAATAGCAATATGATGAGTGGCTTATTTGCTTGTGCAAATTCCTACTGCTTGTGGGGACTTTCCTGATACTAGGGTACATGAATTTGCAAATAATGTCTTTCTCTGAGTCGGCAAGAGTTTCTGTCATTTTCTTCATTTCTGTTGACATTTCCCCAATAATTTATTAGCTTCCCTTAACATGCAGAGGGATCAATAGCTGAGTGTGTCTTTGGAAACTAAGTGACAAAACAACATTAACGTGGTCCAGTGAAAAGCACCATATTTCTCTTGTCATGGTCAATATTTGAAGCTGGTGAAACTGACGTGAGCCTTTCTGGGTGCATACCTATGTCTGTTCAGATATTCTGAAGCATATATCCTTTTCCAATTGCCAAAAGGGCAGTAGAGCTAAGAAACTGTATGAGTTTCAAGAAGCCTTCCCAAAGGCTGCCATGAAGTAAAGGGCAAAGAAATGAGCTTCATACCCTCCCCTACTGTGTCCCCAGCCTCTTGGTCATAATCGATTTTATTAATTGTGGTCTCCTCAAGTGCTTCATTGGTAAAAATGTGTTACACAATTTTAACAAGTTTGCAATTTATTAAACATAAAAAAGCAAGGCTATTAAAAAGGACTGGACAAATATTTCTCCAAAGAAAATACACAAATGTTTGACAGTCAAATCAAAAGATGTTCATTACCCACCAAATCACAGTGAAATATATTACATTCACTACAGTGGCTAGTTTTTATAACACAGAGAGTCAGGGGAGGAAGAATAACAACTGTCGGCAGAGGAATGAAGAATTTGTAATGTAGAATGGTACAGCTACTATGGAAAATGCTATGGAGTTTCCCTTATAGGTCATACACAAAATAATTAAAAGCAGGGACTTGAAAACTAGGCATGGCAGCACACAAAAAGCCTATCTATCCATCAGCTGCTGTAATGATTTAACACAATCACTCATTGATATAAAAGATTCTGTAAACAAGCATGGAGAATACAAGTTGAAAACTAGGGAGTAAAGTAGCTTCAACTGAATATAGTTATACCCACATGCTAAAGTTGGAACCTGGACTGAAAACGTCCAAGGGCAGGCTGGAGAGATAGCTTAACTGTTAAGGTGCTTGCCTGCAAAACAGAAGGACCCAAGTTCGATTCCCCAGTGCCCACATAAAGTCAGATGAACAAAAAGGTACATGCATCTGGAGTTCATTTGCAGTGAATAGAGGGCCTGGTGCTCTCATTTTTTCTTTCTGTCTGCCTCTGTCTCTCTCACTCTCTCTTAAATAAATAAATAAATAAATAAATATTTTTTAAAAATATATATTTATTGTCCATAATGAGTTACATTATTTAGTGGGCAAACAATGCGTTGTTATCCCAAATTCCCCAATTCCCCCCCTCCCCATCCCTGATCAGTTGGATATCCTCCTCCGTGGGCTGTCTGTATTAGTCCTTGTGGCAAGGGATCCTGGATATCCTAGTACCCAGCCCGGTTCTCCTGGCCCAAGTATGTTGTTACTGAGGGGTGCCATGCCTCTGGACAGTCTCCCCCACCACGGCTCTCACAATCTTTCCGCCCCCTCTTCCACTCAGTTCCCTGAGTCGTGGTGAATGAGTAATAAGGCTGCTTTAATGTTGCGAGCTTAGGGGTCCTTGTGTCGAAAATCCTTGGTTTCTGTCTCAATGGTCTATCCTGAGTTGATTGAATGACTGTGGTTATAGGTCCCTTGTTCATCATTCATTGTCTGCTGGGTTCCCTATGGATCCTCCCCGATATGACTGTGGTGGCTCCTCTCTTGCCAGGATCTCAGCCATCGGCCTACGGTTGGTTGGTAAGGTTAGATGGGCCACAGCTCTCTCGTTGCATCCTGAAAAACACAAACACATTTGGTTTATCCAGAGTTGGTTGAATGGCTGTGGCTATGGGTCTCTTGTTCATCCCGTCCTTCTCTGCAGGGTTTCATATGGATCCTCCACAATATGACTCTGGTGGCTCATCTCTTGCCATGATCTCATCTTTTGGCCTGCTGTCGGGTGGTAGGGTTATATGGGCCACAGCTCACTCGCTATATCCTGAAAAATACAAATACAATCTCCATCGGAGAGTAAGAACAGTATAGGGTAACAAATGTACACCATTCTGGATTACCTAGTTTCTATTTTTAGTAGCCTCCCTGTCAGACGTTCGCATAGTGCATCTTTTCTTGGGAGCCCAAGTGTATGGGATCCGATGCATATTGCCCTAAATCCCCATTTCCAATCAAGGGTTCCCCCACACTGAGTGGAATATTTGGCCGAATTTAATGGCTGTTGATTGACTCCCCCAGGCCCAGGCTCCTTCATTGCACAATTGCTC
>PVHP010054953.1:0-10294 GCA_004024765.1 Zapus hudsonius | reverse complement strand
CAAGCAGAGTGACATACAGAGAGAGAGAGAGAGAGAGAGAGAGAGAGAGAGAGAGAGAGAGAGAGAGAGAGAGAGAGAGAATGGGCATGCCAGGACCTCCAGCTGCTGCTATCGAACTCCAGATGCATACTCCACTTTGTGAGTCTGGCTTCATGTGGATACTGGGGAATTGAACCTGGGTCATTAGGCTTTGCAGGCAAGTGCCTTAATTGCTGAGCCATCTCTCCAGCCACATAAGCTCAATTTTAATGAAACACCTGAGTCTATAAGGCTATACATTTACATTATCACATTCAAACTATCAAAGTAATTAACAGTTCTTGATTTCAGGCTATACAAATTATAGAATGAACTTGCATCTCTTCTTCACACCGTATACAAACATTATTTCAAAGTTGATCAAAGACCTTAATGTAAGAGCTAATAATATAAAATGCTTAGAAAAAAGTGAAGGTGTAATATATGTGTCTGACAATTATTTCTTATATATGTCATCAAAATCAAATGTAACTACAGGGGGAAAGTAGATAAGTTGGAAATTCATCAAAATGAAAAACTTTGGTTGGAGGGATGGCTCACCAGATAAGGCACTTGCTTCCAAATGACCTGAGTTCAGTTCCCCATTACCCACAAGAACCATGTGCATGCATCTGGATTTCATTTGCAGGGGCTAGAAGCCATGGTGCACCCATACATATCTCTGTCTGTCTCTGTAACTCTCTGTTTACAAATAAATAAAATATTTTGAAAAATGAAAACTTTGACCTTCAAAGGATATTTTTAGGAAAGTGAAAAGGCTATCACTAGAATGGGAAATATTTGTATATCATGAATATGATAAAGTTATTCCATGAACACTACATAACAACTTTTAAAATTTAACACCAAAAAGACAAATAACTAAATTTTTTAAATAGGCAAAAAAATCTGAATAGACACCTCTCCAAAGCAGGTATACAAATAATAAAAAAATATGTGAATGGATATTTAATGGCATTAAAGAGATAAACGTAAACCCAAACCCTGGGGTGATATCACTTCACCCTGACTAGGAGGGCTGCAATAAAAAGATAAACCATAACAAGTGTTGGTGTGGATGTGGAGAAATTGGAAGTAATATTTATCCACTTACAATGGGCATATAAAATAGTGCAGCTGCTTTGTAAAACTGTCAGTTTCTAAGCTCAATATAGAATTGCCATTAACAACTTTACCCCTAGGTATATACTGATATTAAAATGATTAGAAGAAAAAAAATGGAGAGAACATGCCAAGATATAGGCAAAGGGAAAGACTTTGTGAACAACATACCAGTACCCCAGCAAATTAGACAAACTCAACCACTAGGACCTCATGAAACTTAAAAGCTATCGTCAAATCATCAACAGAGTCAATAGACAACCTACAGAATGGAAGAAAATCTTTGCAAACTAAACATCTAAAAGAGGTTTAATATCTAGAATCTACAAAGAACTCAGAAAAATTAAATATCCAGGTGTGGTGGTGCACACCTTTAGTCCCAGCAGTTGGGAGGCAGAGGTAGGAGGATCACCTTGAATTCGAGGCCACCCTGAGACTACATAGTGAATTCCAAGTCAGCCTGGGCTAGAGCAAGACCTTACCTTGAAAAAAAATTAAATTAAACCAAAAAACATTAAGGTCAAGTGTGGTGGAGCATGCCTTTAATCCCAGCACTTGAGAGGCAGAAGTAGGAGGATCACTGTGAGTTCAAGTCTGGCCTGAGACTACATAGTGAATTCCAGGTCATCCTGGGCTAAAGTGAGACCCTACCTCAAAAAACCAATAATAATAATAATAATAATAATAATAATAATAATAATAATAATAATTATCAAACAACCCACAAAAAATAGGGCAAGGATTTAAAGTTCTCAAAAGAAGAAATGCAAATGGCCAATAATCACCTAAAGTGTTGTTCAACATCATTAGCTATCAGGGAAATGTAAATTAAAACAACTTTGAGATTTCATGTCACTCCAGTCAGAATTGCAATCATCAAAAAATGAAATGACAACAAATGCTGGCAGGGGTGTGGGGAATGAGGAACTCTTGTCCACTGTTGGTAGGAGTGCAAATTTGTACAACAACTATGGAAATCAGCATGGAAGCTCCTCAAAAATCTGAAAATAGATCTACCATTAGATAAATATACACTAAAGACTCTTCTATTTCCTACAGAGACACTTGATCAACCAGATTTGTCGCAGCTCTATTCACAATACCTAGGAACTGGAATGAACCCAGATGCCCATCAACAGATGAATGGCTGATGAAGATGTGGCACGTGTACACCGTGGAATTCTACTCAGCAGTAAGGAAAATTGAAATAATAAAAATTTCAAGAAAATGGATAGACTTGGAAAAAAAACATACTAAGTGAAGCAAGGTCACACAAGCTCAGAAAGACAAACACCACATGTTCTCTCATATGCAGTTCCTAACTTGGAACAGCTTGAGTTGATTATAAATGTAGTAAGCATCAGGAGTATTGACATAGACCTAGAATGAAGTTAGGAGAAATGGGAAATAGGGAGGGAGGGAAGGATGGCTAGTCAATAAACAAGTTGAGGGACAGAAAAAAAAATACAGGGGTGGAAGGGCCTTTGGGGAAGAGGGAAGGAAGAGAAGGGGGAATTACACAAAAACTAATAACAATGTGAATCAGAACCATAGAAACCTTCCTTCTGGATAGTATTCTACAAGATATAACCTTCAATAAGAGGGAGAGGGATGGCCCAAACAAAAAAGACCCTGTAGGAGGTGGAGAAAGCTTAATCCTAAAAACATGGGTTTTGGCTGGTAAATTCTAGAGCCAGAATTGGGTTACCCCTCAAAGTGATATGTTGGTTAGGGAGACCCATGAGGTCCCCAAAACAATGCAGGCCATTGTCAAAGTACTTAGTTACCTGCTTGCTAGAGCTAAAAGGTAAGACCCTATTGCTATAAATACCTCAGGCCGTGGTCACAGGACATTGAGAGACCATGCTGGAACTGAGAGTGAATGCAGCTCTCACCTGGTCAAACCTCATAGCACTGAAAAATGTTATGGAAGCTGCTGGGAGATAATGTTCACCAATAGCACGAACAAGCAGAGGATCCCGTAAGCTACAAAATCAACCAGCTGGGCAATAAGTACACTTCTGTGCAATAGTGGCACACAGCCTATGCAGGTAATCAACTGTTCTAGTATTGGACATGAGACCTGTTCAATGGGACAGAATGCATACCTGGTACTGAGAAACAAGTCAGAATCACATGGATAGGAAACTCATACACCCCTAAGAAAAAACGCCTCTGCTCTTTGGCTAAGAAGAGTTGGTATGCACATCAAAAAATCTCTCAAATAACTATGCATATCCGCTTTAATCCGAGATGCTCTCACTCTTGGTTGGAGAGTCTGTTTTATGTTTACAGATTGCAGAGAATACTGGGGATTTTGAAGATCCATCAATATGATAAGAAAAAATACCTGACTTCCCACCATGAGATCTACATCTCCAGGGCCCAGAAGACATTCAGAGGAAATGGCAACACAAGTACAGCTCTCACTGCTAGCTTGACAACCAGCTCAAGGGAAATGGCTACAGATACTGTGGTCACTCAAAACTCATCAAAGCAAGCTGGGCATGGTGGTGCACACCTTTAGTCCTGCACTTGGGAGACAGAGGTAAGAGGGATCACCTTGAATGAGGCCACCCTGAGACTACACAGTGAATTCCAGATCAGCTTGGGCTACGGCGAGACTGTACCTTGAAAAACCAAACCAAAACAACAACAAAACCCTCATCAAAGCAGAAATCCAGAGGCTATATAGTACTCAACACTATATCAGACTTCTAACATGCCTATCAAGGCTCAGGGAACATTGTGGAAGAAGAGGGAGAAAGATTATAAGACCCACAGTATGGGTAGGAATATTCCAAGGTATGGCCCCCTCACCACAAAGACTGACTAAGGCCTTCATGACCCCACAGTGAATACCAATATCACCACTGAGGAGGGCCCTCCATGGAATGGGGGCAGGGTAGAAAGGATGTAAGAGTAAAACCTTTAAAAATATAAAATAAAAATTTTAAGTTTTATGGAGCCGGGCGTGGTGGCACATGCCTTTAATCCCAGCACTCGGGAGGCAGAGGTAGGAGGATCGCCATGAGTTCAAGGCCACCCTGAGACTACAGAGTGAATTCCAGGTCAGCCTGGACTAGAGTGAGACCCTACCTAGAAAAACCAAAAAAAAAAAAAGGGGTTTATGGAATTCTTATACTGGTTAATAAAGACAGAGTTTTTTTTAAAATCCCTAAGGTAAAAAGACAGGAGGGGGATGGAGAGATGGCTCAGTGGTTAAAGTACTTGCTTGCAAAGCCTGACTGCCCAGGTTCGATTCCCCAGTACCCACTTAAAGTCAGATGCACAAAGTGGTACCTGTGTCTGGAGTTCATCTGCAGCAGCTGGAGGCTCTAGCATGCCCCATACTCACTCTCTTCCTCATTCTCCCTCTCTTCCTCAAACAAATAACATTTTTAGAAAACAGGTAGTCTTTTATGATCTGAGATATTTTCACCCTTTAGTTGTCTTTGTGAATGATTAATTACTCTTAATAAAAATATTTATTTTCTCTAAGATTAAAATTTAAAGAGGATTAATGAAAACATACACCCACATAGACTTGTACATGAATGTTCATAGCAGCATTATTTATAATATCCAAGATGTCCATGAAGAGATAGTGTTATTCAGCCACAAAAGGAGTGTGGAATACATAAAGCCTCACTCTCGTTTATTTTGTTCAGTGACGAACAAAGAGATTACTAATGTAGAGTGAACATTTCAATAGTACAGTTGGAATATTCACTTTTTGTATAAGAAATCAATATGTGAACAGTGGATAGCTTCATGCCAATAAGCATAGTTACTGAACCAATAGCCAAAAAAAGAAACCTTCATTTCAAAACATAAAGGAGACAAAAAATGTCCTAAAAGACATATAGCCTAAAATATCTTACTATTAAAAACAAAGGAGGGCTGGAGAGATGGCTCAGCGGTTAAGGCACTTGCCTCCAGTGCCTACGGCCCCGAGTTCAATTCCCTAGGACCCACATAAGCCAGACCCACAAGGTGGTGGCCCTGGTGTGTTCTCCTCTCTCTCTCTCTCTCTCTCTCTCTCTCTCTCTCTCTCTCTCTCTCTCTCTCTCTCTCTCTCTCTCTGATTGAAAATGAATAAATAAAATATTTTTAAAAAATAAAAAATAAATAAATAAAAACAAAGGAGAAGGGCCGAGTATGGTGGCAAATGCCTTTAATCCCAACACTTGGGAGGCAGGGGGATTAGGATCTCCTTGAGTTCTGGGTCAGCCTGGGCTAGAGCAAGACCCTACCTTGAAAAATCAGGAAAAAAAGAGAGGGCTGGGGTATGGCTCAGTGATTAAAGGTGCTTGCCTGCAAAGCATGATGACCAGAGTTTGATTCCCCAGTACCCATGTGAAACCAGACACACAGTGGTACATGTGTCTGAAGTTCTTTTGCACTGGCATACCCATACTCTTTATCTCTCTCTTTACTCTTTCTCTCAAATAAAACAAATATTTTTAAGAAACAAAAGAGAAACAAAGAGAAAATAACACAGTACTTTCCCTAGGTATTGGAAGAATGCAACAAAGTAAGTTAAAAAAAAAACTAAGAAGAGATAATATTATTAAATCTAAAAACAACTGCAAAAAGAAGGATCCTCTTCTCTAATTTAGTCTGCTAGTCCATGCCTTTTAATCCTAGCACTTGGGAGGCAGATGTAGGAGAATCATCATGAGTTTTAGTCCAATTTGGAACTACAGAGTTAGTCCTAGGTCAGCCTGGGTTAGAATGAAACCCTACATCAAAAAAGAAAAAAAAAAAGAGAGAGAGAGAGATTTTGGGACTGGGATTGTATGTCATGCACAATGCAGGAGACCTTAGAGTGGCACTGCAAAATGAATGAATATATCAGATATATCAGTGCATGTTGTTATAGGAGATAGAGGCTTTTAGAATGAGATGAATGCATTTACTTACATTGTATGATAAAGCCATATCATGGAATCTTACATAGATACTAAAAACATGAATTAAAGTTGGCCTGTTGATCTAGAGTGAATTTTACTAAGTGTTAATGAGTGGAAATGTACCATTTTTATAATATAAATAATGACCAAGCAAAGCTGTGTGTTAGAAGGAGGAGAAACAAGACAGTAGGTGATGTGAAAGAAGGGAAGTTAAACAAAAAGAATCAAAGACTTTAAAAATATCTCTGATGTGACTACATTTAGTATTTACATGATCATTATATATGCATTGCATTTAAATCTCTTTGCTTTTTTTTCTTTTTTCAAGACAGTGTTTCCTAGAGCCCAGGCTGGCCTCAAGCTTGCTATGTATCCAAGGCTAACCTTGAATTCCTGGCCTCCATCTTCTGAATGTTGAGATTTCAGGCCTGTGCTACCGCACCTGGTCGTGTTTAAATTCTTATTATACACATTTAAAGCAACAGTGAGACAGATATGGTGGCACACCTTTAATCCCAGCACGTGGGAAGCAGAAGTAGGAGGATAGCCATCAGTTCCAGCCCACCCCAAGACTATATGGTGAATTCCAGGTCAGCCTGGGCTAGAGTGAGACCTTACCTCAAAAAAAGAAAGAAAGAAAGAAGGAAGAAAGAAAGAGTGAAATATAAAATAAATATTGCAGCATTTAACTCAATAAGCAAAAGTAGAGCAACACAAGGATACAAAGGAAATTAAAAAGAAAATATCAACTAATGAAGTTAAAAAGCAGAAGCTGAATCAATACAAAGAATAAAATGGAACTGATAAACCAAAAGATGGTCTTGACAAAAATAATAAAAATCCAGAAGAAGTATGTTTTAAAGAAAGGAGAGAATGAGAAAAAGGGAAGGAAGGCAGAAGGAAGCGAAGAGAAAGAATGACAAAGAAGATAGATACAGAAATAGAGTACAGTTTAACAAAACCAGATGGTATATAACTCAACAACAATACATTATTAAATGACAATAGATTTCATCCTAGGAAAATAGGTAGAAAAAATCTGAATAAACAAATAGAAATATTGCAAAGGTAATTAACAATATAGTCTTGTCAAATGCACCAGAATCTCCTCCTAAGATGAAAACTTTATGAAGCCATGGTGAATACCATATAAAAAGCCTACCCCAGACACACTCCTGAGAACTGGAAACTAAACTCAGGTGTAGTATAGATGGAATCTCACATTGTTCTAATTCTCTGTGGAAGCCTGGGATTGGCCAAGGCAAATTGTATTCTTTCTGTCCTATGCTCCTAGCCCCTTCATCTTCCCTCTACAACACTCTCTAGATTACAGAGAATCAATGGAAAAGCAGAATAAAAGATCAAAAAATGGGTGGGATCCCTGAGAAGAAATGGCAAGTGGCACTGTTTAAATGGTCAGGATGCACATGTACTTTACCTGAAAATGTAACTAAGCATCAGGTACCAATCCCCGCCTGATGTCTGCATCCTCCTCCAGCCAGAGTCACATTCTCACAAGGCTGGCACCTGGCAGAGCATGTCTTTACCTTGTGTCCATGTGCAATCCACTAATCAGGTCACTGTGCATATAGTCCCAGAACAGTTCCACCGCACCCAGGTAATATCTTCTGGTAGCACTAGAACTGGATTGAAAAAGGCCCAGAAAGAAACAGGTGGACAGTACTATTTTCATGGCTCTTATTGCTAGAAAATGTTCAATTGGAAAAGCAAAAGATCTAACTCTTCTTTAAAGTATCTTTAGCTTCTAAGAGGAAAAAAAAGGCAGGTTTTAAACAATTTAGCAAAAAGTACTAATTATTTTGTGGTGGATTTTAGAAAATGTTGCCCACTTGATGTGACAACAGCATTAGCACTAAGCAGAGTTGAAAGGACTGCTGCCTTTTTGAGAATGGGAAGCAGGCACAGGAAGAAGTAGCGTAGGAAAAGGGTGGCTGAGCTAAAGCTTAACCCATTCCCCTCTCAGAGCTATATGGGCAAGTTAGAATCTTTGAGGAAAGGAACAGAGTGAATGTCAAAGTAAGGAGGAGCCTTCATTTGGACTCATACTTCTAGGGTGCTTTATGTCTCTTCCTTTGTGGTAGCCACAGTAAGTGAAGAGGAAGATTCTGGAATGTGCATAAAATTAAAAACTTCTGCATAGCAAATAAAAATAAAATCTGCTAGCTATTCATCTGGCAAAAGATTAATATCTAGAATATGTAAATTACTACAAAAACTAAATATCAACAGCCAATACAAACAATCCAGTGAAAAATGTGATAATCAAATTAACAGGTAATTCTCAAGAATGAAATTCAAATGGCCAATACACATATGAAAAATGTTCAACATTCATAGCTATCAAGGCAGTGCAAATCAAACCTCATTGAGATTCCATCTCACTCTAGAAAAAATGTTGATCATCAAGAAAACAAATAATAACAATTGCTCGTGAGGATGTGGCCAGAAGGGAACCCTTATTTACTGCTGGTGGGAATGTGAACTCATCCAATCACTGTGAAAGTCAGTATGACGTTTCCACAAAAAACTTAAAATAGCCAGGTGTGGTGGCACATGCCTTTAATATCAGCACTTGGGAGGCAGAAGTAGGAAGATCACCATGAGTTAGAGGCAACCCTGAGACTACATAGTGAATTTCAGGTCAGCAGGGAATACAGAGACCCTATCTTGAAAAACGAACAACAAAAAAATTTTAAATAGATCTACTGTATGACTAAGCTATACCAAAGGACTTTGAGACAACATATCCCAGCACTATTCATAATAGCCTAAGTATCTATCAACAGATTAATGGATAAATGTTTTACACACACACGCATACATACACACACACACACACTCAATGAAAGCAAAATTATTTGGGGGAAACGAAGGTGACAAGTGGGAGAGGGGAGGAATAGTGAGTTATGAATATCGTCAAAGTACATGATATACTTGCATGAAAATGTCTTTATGATGCTCATCAATGTATAATGAATATATGCCAATAAAAAATGTAACAAGGGTATGGGGAGATGGATCATCAGGTAAGAGCACTTGCATAAGCACGAGGACTTGTATAAATAGAGTTTGATTCCACAGCACCGACATGAAAATCTGAGTATAGCCATGCACATCTGTAACCTAGTCCTGAGAAAGGGATGGGGACCCCAGACTGCACAAGAACTCAATATGTAACCAAGGATAACCTTGAATTTCTGATCCTCCTACTTCCACATCTCTCCCAAGTACTGGGATTACATGCCTGGTTTAAGCAGTGCTGGGAATTGAACCAAGGCTTTGTGCATGATAGGCGAGCACTTTACCAACTGAGCCATCTCTCCAGACCAGTTTTTTCAGGTATGGTCTTGCTGTAGCCCAGGCTGACCTTAAATTCACTCTGTAGTCTAAAGGTGGTCTTGAACCCAAGGTGATACTCATACCTCTGCCTCCTGAGTGCTGGGATTAAAGGTGTGAGCCACCATGCCTGGCCCCTCTTTTAATTTTTTTTTTTACTTTTTATTTTATTTATTTAAGGAGAGAGAGAGAATGGTACTACTAGGGCCTCTAGACACTTTAAACGAACTCTAGATGCATGTGCCACTTTGTGCATCTGGCTTTACATGGTTACAGGGCATTAGGCTTTGCAGGTAAATGCCTTAACCTCTAAGCCATATCTCCAGCCTAATATTTTATTTATTTGCAAGCAGAGAGATGGAGAGACACAAAGAAAGAGAGAGAAAGAGAGTGTATGAGTATGAGCAGGCCAAGGCCTCCAGCCATGACAAACATACTCCAGACACTTGCACCATTTTGTGCATCTGGCTTTATGTGGGTACTGGAAAATTGAACCTGAATAGTAAGGCTATGCAGGCAAGTGCCTTAACCACCGAGCAATCTCTCCAGTCCTGTTATTTTTATTTTTTTGTGTGTCTCTTTCTTAAAATTATTTTTTTTGAGGTAGGGTCTCACTCTAGCCCAGGCTGACCTGGAATTCACTGTGTAGTCTCAGGGTGGCCTTGAACTCATGGCGATCCTCCTACCTCTGCCTCCCGAGAGCTGGGATTAAAGGCGTGCGCCACCACACCCGGCTTCTTAAAATTATTTTTATTTGAGGGAGAAAAAGGAAGAGAGAGAGAGAGAGAGAGAGAGAGAGAGAGAGAGAGAGAGAGAGAATAGGTATGCAAGGGCCTCCTATCCCTGCAAATAAACTCCAGATGCATGCATCACTCTGTGCA
>PVHP010054952.1:0-10294 GCA_004024765.1 Zapus hudsonius | reverse complement strand
CCTTCCCTACAGGCTCATTTAAGAGCCTTACAACTGGTGCAGCAGGAGATCTGAAAGCCTCTTGCGGCAGCCTATAAGGACACCGAGGAGCTCTCTCACCCACATCCCTTCCAGATTGGTGACTACGTGCTGGTTTGTCGTCATAAGATTGGGAGCCTAAAACCTCGCTGGAAGGGGCCCTACCTGATACTCCTGACCACCCCAACGGCTGTCAAGGTAGATGGCATCGCATCGTGGATCCATGTGTCTCATATCAAGCCGGCGCTTCCATCAGGACCAAAATAAAAATTAAAAAAGACTGACAACCCCTTCAAGCTGCGTGTTCGTCGCCTGGATCCACGCTTCACACGTAAAATCGGCACTCATCGGAGGCAACCATATCCCAACCACAATGGCACCTTCGGCATTCTGCAAATCCCCTCAAGATAAGACTCATTCATTCCTAATACTATGCCTATATTATCATCTGACTGTCACTTCTATAGAATCAATAGGTTCACTTCTCATTCTCCTGCTTTTATTAACCGTCGGACCATATATCTTAAACAGGCTCATTTCCTTTATTAGAGAAAAAAATTTCGGTAATACAAACCTTTGTGCTCACTCAGGGCTATCAGCAACTCAGAACCTCAGAGGCAATATTTGAAGATTCAAATAGGCCCATAAGACAAGGGGGGGAATGAAGAATCCATTTTATAAAGCAGACTCCATTTTTAGACTTACTTCCCCCTCCCTAAAAAATGTCTGATCACAAAGACCAGGAAGTAAAAAAAAAAGAAAAGACACCATATAAGGAAGCATATGGCTGTCCTGGAATGTGGCTGGCCCTGGGATGTGGCTCCAAGGACGTAACCAATCAAGAGGCATACAGATACAGGAAAGGAGCCAATAGAAATACCACACACCCTGTGACCTAAGCTGTATTATAATTAGATAGCTCCTGTCCATAAATACCCTGCTCCTTTGTTCTTCGGGGCTCCATCTTGCCTGGACATTCATCTACCTGCTTGTGGGGCCCGACTGCGCAGCCGAAGAATGAAATCCTCTTGCTTTTGCATCTGCTGGTGTGGTTATTGGAGTTTTGGGGTACACTATCCTGAGAGAGGCCTTGGGGAGTCTTTCAGTATCAAGGTTATAGTATTTGTGTTCAGGAAATTTTACTTAGGCTGAGGATATGGTTCAGTGGGTGCATTGCCTTCCTAGCACGCAGGAAACTGTGTGTTTGATACACAGCACTGCTCAAACTGAACATGGTAAATGCTTCTAATCCCATCCCTTGGGAGGTGGAAGTAGAAAGATCAGAAGGTCAAGGTCATCATCAGGTACACAGACAGATCAAGGGCAACCTCACTACATGAAACCCTGCCTCAAAATAATGAAGAAAACATGTTATACAGTGAAGAACATTAGAATGGCTTTAGAAGGAAAGTCTAATTTTCTCCTGCCTTTTGATCCCTTTCCCTCATCCCTGCCCCCAAAGCCATAGAAATTAAAAATTCCTTTTCCCTAAGGTGAGTCATAAAAATTAGAATTCCTTTCCCACCATAGCTAGTTATAAAAGCTATATGTATTACTGTGACCTTCTTTCTGGCTTTCTGGATAAAAGCTTGACATAAAGAAACCCTCTGACCACCTTGTCTGGTAGAGCACAAAGTACTCATTCCATAGGGCTCCTGTTCCATACTCAGGAGGAAGAAATGCTACAGAGGCCCAAAAGAATCCAACCTGATAGGGCTTTCTGAGTTTCCTCTCTATTATAATTGGTCCTTTTGCCCAATACCATCACTTTATGGCTGTCTAGTCTTCATAGAAATGGAGTTTTCCCTGGGACTTTGACTATTAATTTCTGAAGGCTTCAGTCATAACACGCACACACACACCCTTTGTTGACTATAGAAATTTGTTACTGCTTTTTCTTATAGCAATATTGGTACTAAACCTTATAGAAGGGGATCACAACTTTTTCTTCCTATATGAGCCGCACAAAATGGAGTATGTTCTCCAATTTGTATTATTTGGATGAGTTGTATCAGTTGAAAAATATTTCTTTTATTCTTTGCTAGAGCCATGTCAAATATATTTGGACCTGGCTTTTTCAAATTTTGGATCACTAATATTACCTTAATGGTTTCAGGAGACTACATTTATACCTTTTCTGGAATGAACTTTGGAAAGTTTTAGAGATGTTCACAAACAGTCTAGTTTTCCTACTAGGGATCTGGTAAAGTTACATTGTCCAATTGTCTTTGAAGTTTGATATGGGTCATCCAGCACGTTGTCTGGGCCATTGAAATGTTAATAGAAACAGTAAGTGTGGCGAGTCAGCAGCATTTAATCACCAACATAACACTATAGTGCTGTTAGTCTCTTTGCTGAGCTCACATCAAAACTGAATGGTGGCCAGCCTGAGGCTCTGCTGTTATGTACAGTGTACAGATGCCATTACCAACTGTACAGCCATAACTTATGAATAAGAAACAAGGCTTGAGTTTGCTAAGTGTCTGAGAGAGTAGAGTTGTTATAACTTCAGCATATAACATCATAACTTATCCCAAACTATGTCAAGTCTTTGTTAGAGTTTCCAAGGCACATTTATGTTTTATCTAGAGTTACCAACTTTGGGTGTAAAAAAATTCACGAGATCCTCTCACATTTTTAGTATCCATATGCTAGTTAACTAATAGATTTCCTTTCTGATATTATTTATACCTCTTCTACCCATTTTTTCCTTTGTTGTCCCCAAGTAAAATATATCTCAAAGTTACTGGTCTTTCCAAAGGACCATTTTTTTTTTTACATTTATCATCTTTACCTTATGGTTGTTTCCTATGTCATTTACTTTATGCTCTTTGTCAATTCCTTCCTTCTTCCATAAGGTCTATATGGAACCTTTTTACTGATTTTACCAAGTCTATCATTTCTATCTTTAATATTTTACCATTCTTTATCTGTTATTTGTCTAAGTGTAGCTTTTGTATATCACAGAAGGTTTTATATTTCAGGATTATATCATTTATTTAGAATATTTTATCTTCATGTGAATTTATTCTTTGTTTTAGCTGTATATCTAATACAGTGCATGTGTTTGCATCATTTTGCTTTGTTTGTGGTCTGTATTTTAATTGAATTTTTGATTCAACAACATTTATTGTAATAACTGGCAAAATTGAATTTTCAAATTAGTGTTCTGAATACACTCCAATGTTCTGGTATTCTTTAGACAAATTCATTATTTTTAATCTCAGTTTATAGGCCAACTTTTTCTTTAGTTCATTGGTTACTATAAAAACTTCAACATGTATATTGAACATAAATGTATGAGGTTAATCAAGACATTTATTTTCCTCCCAAATGCCACATTTTACTCCATTTATTCTTCATTTTTGTTGCCATATTATTCCTTGTCCTATAAATCTAATTTAAAAAATTCTGATGACATTATTATGATTGTCTTATGCAATACAATGCTCTATATTGTCAATGTATATTCATTGTTAGCCATATTATCTACTCTTTATTCCTTTTTGTAACTCAAACATTCTATCTGGGTAAATAGTCCTTCAGCCTAACATATACATTCTGAAATATGTTATATTATTATTTCTTATACTATGTCTACTTTGGTTTTTCTTCTGAAGATCCTTTTTTTTTTCAGTGATGGGGACCAAACAAATGGCTTTGCATTGCTAGGCCAACGCTCTACAACTGAGCTATATCCCCAACATGATCCTACTTTTTGGCCTAATTTTTCAAAATATCTACTTTTGATTGAAAATCTTTTTGGTTGTATTTTGTCTCAAATCCATTTGTGGAATTTCTTACCTAGTCAAAAGCGTTACCTAGGTATGATAGCATAAACCTGTAATCCCAGCACTCAGAAGGCATAGGCAGGAGGATCACAAGTTCAAAGCAACCTTGGTCTATGCAGGACATTACAGGCCAGCTTGGGATACAGAGTGAAATTTTTATTTATTTATTTATTTATTATTTATTTATTTATTTATTTAATTTATTGTCCATAATGAGTTACAATATTTAGTGGGCAAACAATGAGTTGTTATCGCCAATTCCCCGAGGACCTCCCCTCCCCCCTCCACTGGATAACCTCCTCCATGGGTCGTCTGGATCAGTCCTTGTGACAGGGGACCAAGGATAGCCTAGAATTCAGCCAGGTTCTCCTGGCCATGCCTCTGTATAATCTCCCCCAACACGGCTCTCACAATCTTTACGCCCCCTCTTCCGCATTGTTCCCTGAGTCGTGGTGGATGAGTATTAAGGCTGCTTTAAGGTTGTGAGCTTAGGGGTCTTTGTGTCAAAAATCATTGGTTTCTGTCTCACTGTCTTATCCTGTGTTGAATTAATGGCTATGGCTGTGGGTCCCTTGTTCATCCCGACATTCTATGTGGGGTTCCATATGGATCCTCCATGGTATGACTGTGGTGGCTCCTCCTATGCCAGAATCTCAGCTATTGGCCTCCAGTCGATAGGGTTAGATGGGCCCCAGCTCTCTCGCTGCATCCTGAAAAATACAAACACAATCTCCATCGGAGAGTGAGATCAGAGAAGGTTAACAAATATACACAATTCTGGATTACCTAGATTCTATTTTTAGTAGCCTCCCTGTCAATCGCTCCCATAGTGCATCTTGTTTTGGGAGCCAAAGAGTATGGGATCCGGTGCCTATTGCCCTGAATCCCTAGTTCCAGACAAGGGGTCCCCCTTACTAAGTGGAAAATTGGCTGAATTTGAAAGCTGTTGATTGTCTCCCCCAGGCCCAGGCTCCTCCATTACACAAGTGCTCCTTTCTTGGTTTGCTGTTCCCTCCCAGTAGGAGGTGTGGTCAGTCTACTAATGGCCGCAGATTGTGTTTCGTGTCAATCGTCGCTGTTTACTCCAGCTGTTGTTGATCATTTTCCCCTGGCAGCCTGTGCAGTGCCTTCCAGCACTACACTAACTGCCTTCTGGGGGCTGGATACCATTCCGGACGTTGAAGGGTTTCTCAATGCTTATCGATGGCAATCTGTGGTTTCTTCATTAACAGGGTTTTGTCTCAGGCCTGGGGAGGGCATCAAGAGCTTTGACAGAATTCTGTTATGTTGTTGGAATCTCATGAGTCGCTTTGGTCAACAGCTCAGTGAGGGAAGGAACCAGTGGTTGGAACCAGGGGATGTCAGGCTGATCTAATTATTCACAGGCTTAGACTCTCTCCCCTACTACTCATGGCCCCTCTTGCCAGGCGACACTCACTACTTTCTCAATAGGTTACAGTTTGTTCGTAAGGATTTTATAGTTTGAACCTAATATGGTTTATCCTCATGCTTAAGCCATTCCCCTCCCCCCATACTTACCCCTCATTCATAACGTCTCACTTCTTTCTACTAGTCTGCATAAAGAAAACGGTTATCCTGGTTAAGGACCACATATGAGGGAGAATATGGGGCATTCGATTCTCTGTTCTTTTTAGCTATCGCTTAGTAAGATCTGCTCAAAGTCAGACCATTTTTTCCTAAATTTCGATATTTTATTTTTCCTTTCAGCTGAGTAATATTCAATCATGTAAACATTCCACAGTTTCACTGTCCATTCCTCCGTGGTTGGGCATTTGAGCTGATTCCAATTATTGGCTATTATGAATTGAGCTGCTATAAATATAGTTGTACAAATGTTTATGCATCAAGATGTGACATCTTGTAGAGAGATGCCTAGTAGAGGGATAACTGGGTCCATTGGAAGGATTATGTCCATTCTGTTCAGAAGTCTCCACACTGCTTTCCATAGCGGTTGAACTAGTTTGCAATCCCACCAGCAGTGAATGAGGGTTCCTTTTTCCCCACATCCTCGCCAGCAGCGATTGTTGTTGGTTTTCTTTATGATTGCCATTCTGACAGGGGTAAGATGGTATCTCATTGTGGTTTTGATTTGCATTTCCCTGATGCTTAAGGATGCTGAGCACTTTCTCAGGTGAGAAAAGGCCATTTGTGTTTCCTCCTCTGTGAATTCTCTGTTGAGATCAGTGCCCCATTTTGTGAGGGGGCAGTTTGCTTTTTTTATTATTATTTTTTTTAGTTCTCTTTAGGTTCTGGAAATTAGGCCTTTGTCTGAGTTGTAGCTGGTGAAAATCATCTCCCAGTTTGAAGGGGGTCTATTGACTTTGAGAACGGTGTTTTTGTCTGTACAGAAGCTTTTGAGTCTGATCAGGTCCCATTGTTTAAGTGACTATTGCACTTCCTGGGCTACTAGGGATTTGCTCAGGAAGTTGTTCCTTACTCATATCTCATGTAAGGTTCCTCCAACTTTTTCTTCCAGGGTTTTTAGGGTTATAGGCTTGATGTTGAGGTCTTTGATCCATTTGGAGTTGTTCTGTGTGTATGGTGAAAGGAGTGGGTCTATTTTCATTTTTTTACACGTGTTTATCCAATTTGTCCAGAACCATTTTTTGAAGATGCTATCTTTGGCCCAGCATACATTGTTGGCACCCTTATTGAAGACTAAGAAGCTGAAGTTACTTGTATTAAAGGCTGGGTCTTCAATTCAATTCCACTGGTCAGACTGTTTTTCTGCCAATACCATGCTGTTTTAGTTACTATGGCTTTGTAGTATGTTTTAAAGTCAGGTATGGTGATACCTCTTACGTAACTTTTTTTTTGCTGAGAATTGTTTTAGCTATTTGAGGTCTCTTACCTTTTCAAATAAGTTTCGAGATTATTTTTTGAATATCTGTGAAGAACGAGGTTGGGATTTTTATTGGCATCGCGTTGAATCTATAGATTGCTTTTGGCAGGATTGCCATTTTCACTATATTGATTCACCCTATCCATGAGCATGGATTGTCTTTCCATCTCGTTACATCCTCCTCTATTTCCCTCTTGAGTTTTTCAATATTTTCCTTATATAAGTCTTTCACTACCTCCGTTAGTGATATTCCCAGGTATTTAATTTTATTTGAGGATACAGAGAACGGGACAGTTTCTCTGATGTCTTTTTCCAAATGCTTGTCTTCTGTATATAGAAAGGCTACTGATATTTGTGTGTTATTTTGTATCCTGCCACTCTGCTGAAGGCATTGATCACTTTCAGGAGTTTACTAATACTGCTCTTTGGGTCTGATATATATAAGATCATGTCATCTGCAAAGAGGGATAGTTTGACTTCTTCCTCTCTGAATTGTATCCCTTTTATGCTATTCTCTTGTTTTATAGCTTGGGCTAGAACTTCAAGCACTATGTTAAATAGCAGTGGTGAGAGTGGACATCCCTGTCTTGTTCCTGAGTTGAGGGGGAACTCCTTGATTCGTTCCCTATTGAGGATGATTTGTGCTTTAGGAGATCTGTATATTGACTTTATCATTTTGAGGTATAGTCCATCTATGCCTATTCTTTCCAGGGTTTTGAACATGAAGTGGTGTTGAATTTTGTCAAAAGCCTTCTCAGCATCAATTGAGATGACCATGTGGTTTCTGCAGGTGAGTTTATTAATGTGGTGAATTATATTTATTGACTTTCGTATTTTGAACCATCCCTGCATCCCTGGGATGAAGCCGACTTGGTCAGGGTGAATTATAGTCTTGATGTGGTTTTGTATTTGGTTTGCTAGGATTTTGTTTAGCATTTTTGCATCCAAGTTCATCAGGGATATGGGTCTGTAGTTTTCTTTTCTTGTTATATCCTTGCCTGGTTTGGGAAATAGGGCAATGGTAGTTTCATAAAAGGAATTTGGGGGTCTACCCTCTTTATCTATGCCCCTGACTAGCTTCAAAAAGAGAGGTTTCAGTTCTGTGATAAATGTTTGGTAGAATTCAGCTGAGAAACCATCTGGACCTGGGCTTTTCTGTTTGGGGAGGCTCTTGATTACTGATTCAATCTCTGTGATTGTTATCAGATTGTTTAGGATCTTTATCTGCTCTGGTCTGAGCTTTGGAATTTGGCAGGTGTCCAGGAATTTATCCATTTCCTCCAGGTTCTCTAAATTTGTGGAGTAGAGGTTATGGAAGTATGACCTGATGATTCTTCCAATCTCCTCAGGATCTGTTGTGATCTCACCCTTGTCATTTTTATTTTGTTAATTTGGGCTTTCTCAGTTTTTCGTTTGATTAAGTTGTCCAGGGGTTTGTCGATCTTATTGACTTTTTCAAAGAACCACCTCTTTGATTTGTCTATTTTTTCAATTGTTTTCTTTGTTTCCAAGTCATAAATCTCAGCTCTGATCATAATTATTTTCTTGCATCTCGAGCTCCTAGGGTTGGATTTTTCCATCTGTTCTAATTACCTTAGGTGTGAGAATAATTGGTTGATTTGAGACCTCTCTGTCTTTGTTATGAATGCATGTAGAGCAATGAATTTCCCCCTTAGAACTGCCTTCATTGTGTCCCACAAGTTCTGAAAGGTTGTGTCCTCATTATCTTTTGTTTCTAGGAAGTTCTGGATTTCCTGTCTGATTTCTTGTTTGACCCATTCATTGTTCAGGAGCGAGTTGTTCAGTTGCCAGTATCTGTTGAAATTTTTGGATCCTGTACCATTTTTAATGTCTACCTTTAATGCATTGTGGTCTGTTATGATGCAGGGGATTACATTGATCTTTCTGAATTTGCTGACAGATGATATATGGCCCAGTATATGGTAAATTTGGGAAAAAGTTCCATGCGCTGCTGAGAAGAATGTGTAATCTGTGTCCTTGGGGTGGAATGTTCTGTAGATGTCTGTTATCCCTAGCTTATATATGGTGCTATTTAGCAACTTTATTTCCCTGCTTGTCTTTTGTTTGGACAATCTGTCTAGTGATGACAGTGGAGTGTTAAAATCTGCTATGATGGTGTTGGCATCTATATCTGCTTTGCTTTTGAGTAATTTATGCTTAATGAACTGAGGGGTCCTTGCCTCTGGTGCATACATATTTACTATAGTAATGCCTTCCTGTTGTATCGTTCCCTTGACGAGTAGGAAGTGTCCATCATCGTCCTTTTTTATTGCTGTTTGTTTAAAGTCTGTTTTGTCAGATATTAGAGTAGCTACACCTGCTTTTTTATTATTTCCACATGCCTGGAAAATTGTTTTCTACCCTTTTACTCTCAGGAGGTTGCTGTCTTTAGCGATAAGTTGTGTTTCTTGAAGGCAACAGATGGAAGGGTCATTTTCCTGATCCAACCTGCTATCCTGCGTCTTTTTATAGGAGAGTTGAGTCCATTTACATTCAAAGTTATAACTGTGAGTTTTGCTTTAAACCCTGCCATGTTGGAGAGAATATGGAGGTTGGTATCTGAGCTGTTTTGTTATCTCTTTGGTGTTACCTTGCTTGTTCTCTGTTCCTTTCCTGAGGTCGGATATTTGTCTCATCTACCTGGGATATCTCGTGAAGTATCTTCTGAAGGTTTGGCTTTGTGATCAAGTAACTGTAGAGCTGGTTAATTTCATGTAATAGTTTCATTCCTCTATCTATTATGATGGATAACTTTGCTGGGTATAGTAGTCTAGGTTGGAATCCTTACTTATTTAGGCCTCGGATGGTGTTGTTCCAAGCTCTCCTGGCTTTTAAAGTTTCTCTGGAGAAGTCTGAGGTGATTCTGATGGGTTTTCCTTTATATGTGAGTTTCCTTTCTCTCGTTGCTCTAAGGACTCTCTCTTTATCCTCAATACTAGGCATTATAACTAAGGTATGCCTTGGGGTGTTCCTCTTTTGGTCCAATTTGTTTGGGGTCCTCCGTATCGCTTTTAGATGTACAGGCCTATCTCTTGCCAAGTATGGAAAGTTTTCTTGCATAATTATATTGAAAATATTTTTTTTGCTCCTAGCTTGGTTTTCTTCTCCTTCTAGTATCCCCATGATCCTGAGATTAGGTTTTTTTATGGTTTCCCACATTTACCTTGAGTCTTGTTCACTTGCTCTTTTGAATTTTGTCAAGTTTCTGATTTCTCGCGAATTCTCCTCTGTTTTGTCTTCCATGTCTGAGGTTCTGTTTTCCCAGTGGTTAATCCTGTTAATAAGAGATTCTAGGGACGTTCTTATTATTTCAAGATGGTTTTTGTTTTCTGCTTCTTCTTTTTGGGTTGCTTCCATCATCCTGTTGAGATGTGTTTTCATTTCAAGGTTTGATTTAATTAATTCTTCCTGACAGTCATTCTTATATTTGCAGATGTCTTCAGTTAATTTGGAAAGCTGGTTTTTGATACCTTCAGTTTGCAGGTTTGTCTTTAGTTCTGATATGTCTTTTCTGAAGTCCATTAAGTTCTCCTCAATTATATTAAGCCTGGTGGCAAAGCTAATGAGCTGACTTTGAACTTTTTCAATATGTTGGTCCATC
>PVHP010054951.1:0-10303 GCA_004024765.1 Zapus hudsonius | reverse complement strand
ATTTACTAGGCATTTTGTGCATTCTAGGTTGATGTTTTTGTTGACCTTTGGAAGAAACATGATAGTAATCAGATAGATATGGTCAGTTTTCTTTTTAATATTTAAGAGATGATGAGAGAGAGACTGAGCACCAGGGCCGCCACCTTGCGGGTCTGGCTTATGTGGGTACTGGGGAATTGAACCCGGGGCCTTAGGCACTGGAGGCAAGTGCCTTAACCTCTGAGCCATCTCTCCAGCCCTACACTTGAATTTTAATATATCTACAATACTGTTTTCATTGTGCCTCAGTTGTTTTAGCATGCATAGGCGAAAGGGTGCCTTTGGCCTGGTAAAACACATCATGAAAATCCCACAAACATGTGATTCCCAAAAGGTACATGTTTCAAGATGCTCTCACGGAGGAGAGAAACTTTTATAACTTCCCACATGCTCCCAGTTACCTAACCACATTTGAGATCATTGGTCTAGACTAGACGGAGAAGCAGAGAAGCTCTGTTTATGCAGGTTACCCTATAGTCACCATTGTAAAGGACTTTTAGCTTATGTCTCTGGAATGGTAATCAACATATGAATCAAAGTCAAAGGCCTGCTCAAAGACGAGATTCTCTGCTGTGTTAGCAGGTGAAATTGAGCTTCCAATGGGATCTTCCCAAGAAGGGTATAATTCCATCAACATGTTTGAAAAGTGGGCCCACAGAAACCCCTCCTCAGACACTAGAGTTGAAGACAAGCTGGTGTTGGTGGGGAACTGCACCCTATGCCCTTGGGACAAGTTTGTCTTTTGATTGGTTGATGAGTTTTAGGGAATAAAAACCACAGTGTTAGTTTGTAAATAAATCATTGTTTTTCAAAATTAGAAGACATTTTATAAAATGTTGGTTTAAAATATTGAATTGTTTTGTTCAATAATGGTAGAGAGAGCTATTAGTGACTTCATAGCTACAAGAGGAAAGAAAGGAAGAGAGGGAAGAAAATGAAAGTGGGGAAAGAAGGCAGAGGATTAAAAGAAAAGGGAATAAAAAGTCAAGCATTGAAGTTTGCATTGTCTGCATCATTAAGCCCAGATAAACTGTTCTGTGCCCTGGGTTATGGAGGGCATGCCAAGAGGAAAGAGTGTAAGCAAACCTATTTATGAATGTTTGTATATGTATGCATTTCTGTATTTTCCATCCCTATTCCCAAACCCATACACATAACAACAGTTATCTTATTACATGTGTATAAAATTTTGTTGGGGAAAGGGTCACCGACCCCTGGTCCCCTGCGGGTAGCCCAAGTCTCGCTGGCCAGGAGGAGACAGGGCGACATGTCGGGCAAATCTCAAATTTTTATTCCAGCATCCAAACCTTATATAAACCAAGGGTGCATTGTATAGCCTTGAGCTTCCTCAAAAGGAAGCTCAGCAAGCAGGAACAAAGCTTATTAGCATTAACAAACAGGATTAGGGCTATCATCTCTGCCTCCTGGAAACAAAGGTGTGCTAGGATCAAAGGTGTGTGTTACCATGCTGTGCTTGGACCAAAGGTGTGAGCCACCTCGTCCGACTGCATATTATATTCTAAAACTTAGCCCACAGACATTCAGCCAGGCTGGGACCCAACAAAAATTAATATTATGCCACCAGTGGTACATTTAAAAAATATTGTAGCTAAGTAGACTGATACACATTTATAATCCCAGTACTTAGACGGTTGAGGCAGGAGGATAGCTATGAGATCAAGGCCAATGTGGTCTATATAATATTGTGTTGAATCAAATATAACAAACAGACAAAACCCATGTTGAAACTGACAATCGAAGATAAGATGTTGCGTTTGGGTTGGGTCTAAACAAAGTTGGCCATCATGTGTAGTTATGGGTGGAAAGACCCAGAGGAACCCACCTATCATCAAGTGTGATTATGAACATGGATGAAGATTTCCCAGAATTGTGATGGTTATTTTATTATTATTACTATTATTTTTTGTCAACTTGACCTGTTTAATAATCTTAGAAATAGGAAGCAGACATCCTAACCTGGGAGGGCAGTGCAGAAGGAAATTCCAGAGACTCAGGGAGTCAGTAAGTATGGGAAAGGGTTGCAAGACCCCACCCACCCTAAGGCTATATTAAGGGGGAGAAAATCTTTCTCTTCTCCCTGCCTGTTTTACTGGTGTGTATATGGTGTTTCTGATGGGTTTCTCTCTCTGCTTAGACCTGTGAAACGGGGCCAGTCTCTTTCATCATGATGGAACTTCCTCTGGATCTGTAGCTTCAATAAATCCTTTTCTCCCATAACTACCTGGTTTGGAGATTCATCCAAGTGGTGTGAGGTTTACCATAACAGGTGAGGACACCTATCAGAACCCACCTAGCATCAAGTGTATGAATATGGACATGGGCGATGTTTTCACAGAGCTGAGGAACACTATGCTACATTTGACATTCCAGAAAGATACACAAAGAACAGAGACACAAAAGTGGATATTTGAGTGTCATTTGAAGCAAGGAATGGGTCCAGTAGCATGAAATGTTCATAGGAAGAGTAAAGAGGTCTAACCAAGGTGAGGAATGGTATAGGGCGGAAACACAGAGGAAATGGATAGCGTTGGTGTTTTAGGAAAAAAATTTGACAATTTAAGCCATGACCCTGCAGCCAAGGCTGGACTATGGAAGGCTTATGAAGTAGCTGATTGGGAAACTCCAAATTCATTGTTTTTGCCATGCTGGTCAGAGACAGGCTTCAAGAGATGACTTCCCTACAGCGCTGTGGTGATTTAGGGACTTGGAATAAACACCAGACTTTTGTGGGCTTGACATTCATTCTGAGGTCTAAAAAGAAAAACAAAGTAATAGAAGCTATAAATTAAACTCTCCCAGCAAAATGGCTTGAAAGAGCATACGGATGATAAGTGTGTCAAGATACAAGCTCTTTCTTTGCCTTCAAATGAAGTGAAGATTATGGAATTTCTTTAGTAATTTCTAAAATTAGAGTAAAACTAATTTTTCCTTGTCATGAGTTTCAGGAATCTAACATTGTATACAAGAAGAAAAATGAAGAGGCCACAGGGTATCGGAGCTCTAATACATACACATAGATGTGTGTGAAAAGTTTAACAGAAAACATTCACCTTCCTATTTGTCAATGTGTTTACAGATTTTTACTTTAACCTAGAGCCCCTGGAACCTTTCAAATGCTTTTAAGATTATAATATAAACAAGGACATTCTATTAATGAGTTGCTTTTGATATTTCAAATATTCTAACTGGGATCTAACACTCCTGACAAAGCTTCAAGGATAAACACATTTTAGGTATGTTGCTTTAGGATGGAATATCAGTTCACTTGTATATCTTGCTTTTCATCTTAATGAGAATATCATTTTGTTAATATATCTCAAATGTATGGGTTATATAGAAATAAAATAAATGACTATGTCATTCATAGATTACAAGTTTGGAGAAGGGCTCCAAAATGCATATTTATTTAAAATTTTAAAGATAAATGTTTTTTTTTCATGGTAGAGTATCTGTCTAGCTCAGGCTGACATGGAATTCACTATGTAGTCTCAGGGTGGTCTCGAACTTCAGCGATCCTCTTACCTCTGCCTGCTGATTGCTGGGACTAAAGGCACATGCCATCACACCTGGCTGATAAAAGGTTTTTTTAAAAAATAAATATTCACTTTACTTTTTAAAGTTTTTCATTGAACCTTGTATCATTCAAAACATTTCACTCAGTGAACTTTATGAGATGAAAAGAAAATATTATACATTCTGTGTGTGAAACTCAATAAAATGTTGAAATGAAAGAAAGATACAGAAGGAAATAATAGGAATAAAATTTGAGTGGATTATTGGTTATGAACTCAGAAGTTGGACATGATATCAGGGTTAACTAAGTCAATACTACAAGGACTTTTTAAAATTTGAATTATGTTAAAAAATATTGCCTTCCAGTGAAGTCACATAGTATTTAACTCATCCAGTTTTATTTATTTATTTATTTATTTAGATCAAGATTGTTTTGGCTACTCTGAGTCCTTTTTTTTTTTTTTGGTTCCAATATGAATCTCAGATATTCTACCATTTCTCTGAAGGGTATTCTTGGTATTTTGATTAGGGGTGACATTGTACATTTCTATCCAGCTGAACTAACCAGCAACACTGATTACGTAGTGTGGTCATTTAAAAAAGGTTCTTCCAGACCAAAGTCTGGAAGTGTTTCGCCTCTGTCTTCTTGGAATTTTGTACTTTCATGTCTTACAGTTAAGGTTTCAGTCCTTTGAGTGTGTTTTGTGTGAATGAGAGCTCAAGAACAAATTTACTTATCCATGTGGATATTCAGGTTTCTTTCTGAAGAGAACACACTCTCCATAATGTGGAATTCTGGTTCCTTTGTTGAAAACCCATCATATGTACATGCATGGATTTATGTCAAGGCTCTCTAGTCTACTCCACTGTGAATCTGTTAGATTAGATTAGAACATTATTCATCTTAACATATGCTTTGTACAATTCCAAAGTACCCCAACATAAATAGCAATAAATGTAACCGAGATGCTCCACAATGAAAACCAGAATGTATTAATGAAAGAAATTACAGAAGATACAAGTGAATGGAAATATATACCATGTTCACAAATTGGAAGAATGTTTTTTGAATTGTTTTTTTTTTTTAAATATTTTTATTCAGAATCTCATTCTGTGGTTCAGACTGTCCTTAACTTACTTTATATACCAGGCTGCCTCATCTTCTCAGGTACTAGCGTGACCACAGGTATGAACCATAACATCCAGCCTTGGAAGAATCTTTGTTTTTAAATGACCATGCTACCTAAAGACTGTACTTATCAATTCAGGACATTAAGAAGATTTGGAGATAGCTTTGTGTCACATGATTCTTGCAAAGTTGCAAATTGCCACATTAATGTTTATGAAAATGAGGGCATTTAGATAATTGTGGGCTGGTGACAGAATAATGGATCGAGAATCCACTTTAGAAGATACCACAGGCTCACTAACATAGGTAACATGGAAGTCCCTTCCACACTGATCATCATTGGTTCACCTATCTTCTCACTCATGATGGCCACACTCAGCCCCTCCCAGGTCTGTTCCTTCTGCTTTCTACTTTAGGTATGAAGGTGGCAGAACACATTGGCTTACTGAATTTGTGGCCTTCAGAAGCCCAGTATCTTACTTTTATCTCAACATTCATACTCTTCAGGACTACTTAAATGAATTATCAATAAGAACCCAGGCTCCAAGGGGAAATTCCCAATACCAGAGAGCTACAGAGAGGCTACACCCATTAGAATCTGGCCAAATTATCAATGTGTGTCTCATTTAACCTATACTGATCTAACTCTCCCATGGAGATACTGTTTGTATTTTTCAGAAGACAGAAAGAGAGCCACGGGCAAGCCAATTCCACCAACAGGACATGGGCTGGTGGCTGATATCCTGGCAGGAGATGAACCTGGGGTGACCTGTCATGTAGGGCCCAAATGAAACCTATGAGAAAGTGGCAAGATAAACAAGAGATGTATCACCACAGCAAGTGAGATAACCCAGAATAGGTCATCAAGGCAGACACCAACAATACCCAACACAACCCAAAGCAGCAGTCCAGAGACACTTAAGATCTCAACATTAAAGAAGACTTAAAACTCACCCACAATGACTCAGGGAACTGAGCAGAAGAGGAGGCAGAAAGATTGTAAGAGCCATGGTGTGATAGAATATCCAGAGATATTGACCCCCCCCAGCAACAAAACATAAATGTGAAAAAACTGGCTACCTCTTGTGCAAGTCATAACCCCCTACCCTATGGACTGATCCAGTATCCCCCCCAAGAGGGCCCCCTGTGGGTTGGGGATAGAAAGGATTGAAATGGTTTTACCATCATAAAATTGGCTTATACAGTGTATCTAATTATTGACAATAATGATATATATATATATATATATATATATATATATATATATATATATATATATATATATGAATAAGGTTGCCTCCATATTGTAGGTAGCTAGTCAAGGTTACAGGCCTAAAAAAGAATAGCCAGATATCAGTGCAGCTGTCAGAGCCAAGGAGCTTATTCTCATAATTAATGCATTACTAGAGAATTTGTAATCCATACAGAAAGCAGAGTCTGGGAACTAAAATCCACAAAGCCTTGGTTTCTTAAAGTCAAAAGCCCTGACTTGTGCTTGTTCATAAGGATGGGCAGCTGGCACAGAAAGGCACCATTCCTTTGTCTCACTCATCAGTTCATCAGGAGCTCACTACGAACATTCAGGGGAGCCAATCCAATCCACTCTCTCTTGATACTTAATCTGTACCCCTCAAGGTCATAACCCCCCCCCATCCAAATTGTCTATGTCTTCTCATTATGCACCCTCTTAGCTTGGGAGCTTATTCTCTTTCCTTTTACTTCCTTTTCTAATAAACTGTTGCTTAACTTGACCTTTGGTCATGTCTGTACTCGCCATTCTTTGCTGGTTGCATGACAATGAACTTGAGAGCTACTAGCTTGGGGTGGAGAAAGGCATCAGTGGCTGATGCTCTAACCCCTAAGCTAAGCTCATCCATAGTAGACAAAGGTCTGGCAACTCTCAAAATCAGTAAAAGTAACAGTGGCATCGGCAAGGCAGGGGGCAAAAGACTGGGGAAATAATTGCAATAGGGACTCACATGGAGTTAAAAGGACCAGAACTCTACTGGATCTGGCCAACAGTTTCACTTTGTGCTAATTCATTTTGGCATTCTGATTATTGTTTCAAAAGAATTTGCTAGGAACAGAATTTACCTAAATTTTTCATTGGGAATAGACCTAAAATTGTTGGTTCAGGAGAAGGGAAACAGAACCCTGGGGGTGGGGAGGTCAACATGTACCTGTAGTGTGGGACAGTTGCCCTGAGCTGAGGTATATAACCTCACAGGGAGTGAGAGAGAATTTAGTTAACTAAGCACATCTGGGTATTTAGTAAAGCTGGATAAAGGAGAAAAGACTGAGCAACTCTTACCATTGCCAGACTTTGAATGAATGTAAAGTATTATCCCATAGCTGTGATTGTATCTAGAAGCATATCAGATAAATTATGTGTGCTGTGCAAACGAAAGGTTAGTTTTGATCTTCAAATCCATTAAAAAGTTTGTGAGCTTATTCAACAGTGAAATAAAGTTCTATTGTCTTCTAGACTCTGCTGTAGCAGAAAAATAACTTTAAATAGTTAAAAATATTTGTCACATCAAATGAAAAGAAGTGTTAGAGGTATTATAACAGTGTATGGATGCTTCTTCACTTATGCATTTCATTACATGGGCATTTTAAGTATTGGAGAATTATTTCGTTCATATAGATAACTTATTCTTAATAGTGTTCTGAAAAATAGAAAATTTTGTTATTTTGGAAGAAGGAAAAGTGGATGATAGAGATATGATTTCATGCACTAATTATGAGAAGCAATTTTTAGTAGAACATTCCTTGTGTGTCTTGTGAAGGGAGTTGAGGCATATAAAAAAGTTACCAATTCTCTACCTCATCAGGTATTTAATAAAAGTAGGATTATTCTTTTGTTCACAGCAGTGAGAATCCCCAAGAGGTTCTGGCAGTATTTGCACTGGTGCTGATACCATTACCAAAGAAAGACCAGCCAAACATCCCTCCCGTAACTCAGCTGTACTACTTTCCTTAGGACCAAGACAAAGAACTTTCTCCCCAGGCATGGTGAGCCCTGGTACTGAAACAGACAGATTTGTGACCCAGGTGTATCATTTAGCCTTCTGAAATCTAGTTTCCTGATACCTTTCCCTTTGACTATATGGAAGAAGAGCCATTTTCCACTTTTTATTTTTAATTATTTGTATTTTCACACACACACACACACACAAACAAACACATATAATGTGTGTGTGTCATTCAGATCATCACACACCCCATCTTACCCTCCCTTATTCCTCCAGTCCCACTGTACGTCTCATTTTTCTTCCCATTAATTAATGGCTACATCTTAGGAGAGAATAACCCCTTCCTCAACAAACAACAGTAATTAGCTTCTCAGAAAGGGGAGTGGGCTCTGTTGACTGGCCCCATCATTTGTGGATTGGAGGCCGGTGCCCACAGCTGGGATAGGTTCATGAGTGCCATTGTCAGGTCCTGCCCAGATGCCAGAGTTCCACAGCACTCCTCCCCATTCTTCTCCTCATACATTCTTTCTGTTCCCTGAGTCCTCCATGGGGAAAGTTTCGTCTATATAACCCTCCTAACCTGTCTCACGGTGTATCTAATACCCCCCGCCAACCATGTCAACACACTACCAGTTCAAATGGCCAGAAGAGTAAAGGTGTAGAATGAATCAAAGAGAAACATAAACAAGCAGGACCTTTTACCACCTTCAGAGAAGCAAAGAGGACAGCAGCAGCTGGAGCAGTGGAGAGGGTCATACCAGGTGAAGGCCTCTCCTCTCATTTCTCCTTTTGCTTTAAAAGCTTTGTTCAATTGTTAGTCACGATGCTCTGTGGGCAGAACAATTAGTTGTATCTATATTAGATCTAAGTTGTAATTATTTGTTACATTAATCATGACTAGAGTGAGAATTTAATTAGTCATGGACATTAAGTGAATTTTTCTGAAGTGGGTAAAAATGTTTGGTGTTGTTTGGTGCATTTTGTTAGAAGGGGTAGCACAGCTGGCTGGAGAGCTGGAACGGGAACAGCCTTCCAGCATCACTACCTGGATCTAGGTAATAGTGTATCACTGCATTAGAACTACAAATGTGTAAGGCAGATCCAGACAGGCGCCTTAATACTGATAAAGGGGGACCTTGGATGTGAAATGCCGCTTACTGATTCAGAAAGATCATCTGATGTCAACTTCACCAAGCTCCCATTTTTTTTCCTCTTACTTCCTCTGTACTTTTGTTTTACAGTGGCTAATAGGACACCAGAGTCATCCAGGGGAAGAAAGGAGATGTCCAGATAGAAGTCCACATTGAGTTATGTTAGCTTTTATCTCGGTGGCGTGTTTTGGAAGGAACCGAACATTTCCATTAATCTAACCACCCATTGCTAATGTGCACAGATTCAAGGCTCTGCAATCTCCACTCTTTCCAAATTAGAAAAAGAAATACATTGTGGTGGGTACACATGAGGTATGTCGGTGACCGTGTGGGACCCACGCCTGATAATGTGACATATTTAATAAGTCACATATTCGGAACATTATCGCCCCAAACAGTTCTACCCTGCTGATGCCAGTGAAAAGTTTTAGACAAACTCAGCGTTCTTTTGCTCATTACACTGACCTGTCAGAAATGACAACTTGGCCCAGTCTGGTTATTCCATGCTGACAAGGTACCATTCAGGCTTCACAGCAATAATGTCAGCTTTTAAAGTTGCAATGTACTTAAGGAAGCTCATTTCTATGATTTGGCCAAAAAGAGCCATTTCCCTTGTCAGTGGTGAGGAATGCCTTCGTTTTCTTTAAATTAGGAGTCGTTTTCATGGAGATTGTTCCTGGGAAAACCTGCAGAAAGGGAAGGAACTATTTTTTGAAAGCTTTAAAATAATTTAGTCTGCTGAGCAACGGTGTGATTGCCCAGTGTGTGGAAGACAGCCAGAGATGTTCTGCTCTGTCCAAAATATATTGCAAAACTACTCCAAAAAAACAAGAAATACAACTTCAATCTGCCCTGCACGGTGTGTCTTACCCCCTCACAGCACAGCACGGTGAGTTAGACAGATCTTTCTGTGAAGTCTGAGACTGGAATATTTAGAATCTGGGGTAAAATGTTGGTAACAATACAATAAGAAACTCATCCCCTTGTTTTAGAGCCAAAGATCTTCTCGACTTTTCCAGAAAACAAGAATAGAAAGAATATTACCGCTGGGTTGAGATTTACTATGAAAGTCTGGAGCAAAGGTAAGAGAGCCAAGTGATGAGCTAGTGAATTGAAACAAGAGATAGAAAAACACAGAAATAAGCTACTTGCTTCTATCATTTTTCTCATTAATAAGATGTGGCAGTGGAGTTTGTGTGTAGTCTATATTCTTGGCAGAATTGGAATTGCATTTCAAAGTTCAAATTGGAGATGGCTTCACCCTCTTATTTTAAAATACTTCTTCCAACATTCAATAGGTGGCTAGATGGACAGACAGACAGGCAGAGCAAATGGTGGTTGATTAATGGCAATAATTTTCATCTACACTGGTAGAATCAATTGCACTTCTACTGGCCTAGTGTTTTTTTGAACTTTGTTTCAAATTCTGTGGTTTTCCTAGGATTGAACAAAGAGCATCTGGTCAAGTCCTGTGG
>PVHP010054950.1:0-10282 GCA_004024765.1 Zapus hudsonius | reverse complement strand
ATGCAGTTGATCTTATCTCTGTGTGACTCAGACCATTGTCTTTGTTCAAAGAAATGGGTCTGATCTTGTCAGTAAGATTAAAGGATTCACCAAATGCATTTTTTTGGCTTGCTTTCATGTTGCTTTTTAATTCATACATTCTAATGTACTTTCTTTCAGAAAAAGAGAAAAATAGGTGTGAAATTGTCCATTCAATTAATTCAGCAGAAATTTATTGCATGGCTGGTATGCTTACCATGCTGGGTGCTGAGGGAAGGAGACCAAAGGCCAAATGCTAGTCTCCAAGGAATGTCCTGTCATCTGGAGGGCCTTCTGACTGAATGGGCAGAAAGCAAATGCATAGTAATGCATTACAATGTTAGCCTTATTTAAAGACCTGTGTTTCAGGTCCTGCAACATTTTCTTTTAAAAAAAAGTAGAACTGTGGAGTATTTTCAATTTTCATATTTTTGTAATATAATTTTATTTATGAATTGTAGATATGGTGTTCAGCCTAATCTTGCTTCATCGTGCCTTCCTTGGGTTAACTATTTTCTAATTTAATTTGGTAATGTTCATTTGTTTTCTTAGCAGTGTGTTTGTTTTCATTACTTAAGGTCCAAATTCTCTGGAAAACCTGTTGTTCTCCCAGTTGCTTCACCTGGTCTCAGGTGTTCCCTGTAGACAGCTCCCACTGTTCTAAGAGTCCTTACCTGTATTGTAAAGCCAGGATTTAGGCTTAGCTCAGCATAGTCTCTGAACTGTTGGCTCCACCTGTTATGATATATTTTTATAGTGTTATGTAATATTCACTCCTAGACCTCCTTGTGGAGCAACAGGGAGTTGGTGGTTGAGGCTCAAGGTGGCTATTCTAAACATTATAGATGTGCCTTTCTGTTCTTTCTCAATGTATGTAAAAGAATGATGAAAGAAGTATTGACATTCTGAACCAGAGGAAGAAATATGAAAACTGTGAAAAACTATGTATTTCTACAGACCTATGTAAATTCAATTTTTGTGTGTTTGACTATATATGGTCAGGGAGACATACACTCCTTGCCATTGTTTTGGACATCTTAGAAGTGTAAATAAACATTTGAAACTAGATAAAATAGAAAGCATGGTGCTACATGAAATCAGCAAATAAACTGTGAAATGTAAGAAGAGCTTATGTCTGTCTGGCAACAATTGTAAGTCATGAATAGTTCATTAAGAAAGAATCTGAACACACAGAAAACAGAGCAATATGGGTGAGCAGGCTGGTGGCAGCTACTGTTGCATTCTGGATGGCTTTGCTCCTGGGTGATGGGCAAAGACCATGTATCAAAAAGCTTTGAAGGGGCTGGAGAGATGGCTCAGCGGTTAAGGCACTTGCCTCCAGTGCCTGAAGCCCCGGGTTCAATTCCCCAGTGCCCACATACACCATGAGGTGATGGCCCTGGTGCATGCTCTCTCTCTCTCTCTCTCTCTCTCTCTCTCTCTCTCTCTGCTTGAAAATGAATAATAATAAAAAAGCTTTGAAGAATATTTATTTTTGGGGCTAGGGAGATGACTCAGTGGTTAAAGGCACTTCCTTGCAAGGCCTGTTGGCCTGGGTTTAATTTCCCAGGCATCCACACAAAGCTGGACACAAAAAATGGTGCAGGCATCTTGTGTTTGTTTGCAGTGATAAGCGACCTTGGTGTACCCATGCATAAACACGCGTGCGTGCGCACACGCACATATACTTTTAAAATTATAATAAAATATCATTTTTTGGATTTTTTGATATGCCAATTTTGTACTATATCAAAATATATTTGACAATAATTAATATTGTTCTTTCTATGTTTTTTTACATAATATATCTATATTTTAGTTAGGCTAAGCATTCTCTAAGAACAGGAAGAGAAAATATATAATTGTATGTGATCAGCATATTTTGGGTCTTGATAAAACTTCCAACATTATCTTTATGCTTATCCTATTGCTATTTATTATAAATTGTCAGAGGATGAGAATATATAAATAAAAGAGTTTTATTTATCTCACAGTTTTGGAGATTCAGGAACATGGTACCAGCATGTGCTATGCTTTGGTAAGGGTCTCATGGCTGCACCATTGCATGGTAAATGGCATCCATCGAGGAGTCCTTGATGAGGGAGGGTATGGTGATTTAAAAACGCACATGTTTTCAATGTTTGGTTCCCCAGATGGTGGCGATTTGGGAGGTGGAGCCTTGCTGGGGTTAGTATGTTAACGACAGCTCCCCACTGCCAGAGTTTGGCTTACCTCTTGTTGCTGTTTTCCACCTGCCATGGCAGTGGTGATGTCCACCTCCTGCTCATGCCATGCTTTCCCTGCCATTATGAAGCATCCCCTCGAGACTGTTAGCCAAAATAAAAATTTTCCTCCCCATCAGCTGCCTTTGTTCAGGTCTTTATCCAAACAACGGAAAGGTAACTGCAACAAAAAACTGGTACCAAGGGCTATGAGAAACCTGACTGTGTAGCTTTTGGTCTTTTGGAATTGATTTCTAGGAGAAATGTGGAAGGATTTGAAACATTGGTCTAAAAGACACTTGCAGTTCTATAAGCAGAGTTTTTTGGACCATTCAAGTCAGAATTTGAGACATCTAAGTGTAGAAAGAACTATGAGCTATGCAGGCTTTGCTTATGAGGGGAGGAAAGAGCTTTGTCTGGACTGGGATAGAAACAGTTTGTGTGAGAGGCTTGCTTTGTTTTGGCTGTGTCATGAAAACTTGTACAAGGTTCAGTTTAGAAGAAATGGGCTGGTGTGAGCAGATGGTTATGGTGCAGAAAGATATGAAAGTTGTGCAGGAGACAGCACAGTTGTAGTTGTTTGAGAGATTATCACTATTGAGATTGGGTAGCTATTCTGTTTTGGGAAGAATTCAGTAGGAAGAATGCTTGACTCTTTTGAAAGTAGGGGGTAGTATTCTGAAGTTTCCTGCTCTTCAAATTTGGCTTTATTCCCCCCCTGGATTAATGATTTGGTGGCGAAGCCCACCTGGTACTAGTTTTGGAAGTTTAACAAATGCAGGAAAGAGAGGGCCATTGGATTTGCAACATGGTTTGTTTTTTTGGAAATGGACACTGGGCAGAGTTTTTTGGGAGTCCCTGTGTGGAGACCTGATTGAGCCTTGAGTATGAACCAAGGGTTGCAGTGGAGATTCTTGAATACTGGAATTACCAGGACTATCAAATGGTTGTCACAGAGAGTTGCTGTCTCAGAGTTTTACTCTGGCTGTGGGCTGCTCAGTTAGAGGGGTGGCATTGAAACCCTAGAGATGTTATCACTGTTTATAGATGTTGGACTTAGAGCTATAGGATTTGATCTTTGCTCCATTTGATTTAGATCTTGCATTGGTTCAGTCTTTCCTTGCTATGCCTAATGCCATCTTTTATAGTGTGAATGTTTACTCTGTGCCATTGTTGTAGTCAGTCATACAGTACTGAGATGAATCTCCAAACCAGTCACAGTTTTTGGGAGGAAGGCACTATGGAAGGTACAGATCCAAAGGAAGTTCCATAATAGTGAAATATGCTGGCCCTCTTTCACAGGTCCAAGCAGAGAGATAAACCCATCACCAACACCATATACACACCAACAAAACTGGCAGGGGGGAAGAGAGAAATATTCTCCTTCTTTATATAGCCTTTACATAGAGTGGGGTCTTGCAACTTTTCCCCAGACTTGTAGATTCCCTAAGTCTTTGCAGTTTCCTGACTGCATGGCCCTCCCAGGAAAGGATATTTGTTTCTAGCTCCCCTAGCTTCCTTACATCCTACCTGAGAGAGCTGCCTTCCTGTGAACATCCTCAGAGACCCACCCAAGATTACTGATTGGGTAAGATTACTGAAAAGATCAAGTTGACAACAAAACTTAACCATCACAGTTATTATGTGTTTTTGGTTTTTTTCTGTTCACAGTTAGGAGACCTTGTAATGTGGGAATGTTTGAACAGTGTTGGGACTGATAAAAACAATGGGAACTTTTGAAGTTGAACTGAATGCATTTTGTATCAAGATGGTCATAAGTTTAACAGAGAAGGGCAGGAATGTGATGATTTGAAACAGATAGTCCCCATAAACTCATGTGTTTTGAATGCTTGATCCTTAGCTGATGGCAATTTGGAGATAGAACCTTTGCTGGAGGAGGTGTGTTCTTGGGGGTGAGCTTTGGAGTGATATAGTCAGATCCCCCTTGCCAGAGTTTAATACTGTTTTACACGTGCTGGGACACAGGTGATGTCCAGCCTGTGCTCATACCATGCCTGTCCCTGACGTCATGAATCTTCTCTTTGAGATTTTAAACCAAAATAAAACCTTTCCTCTCATCAGTTGTTTTTGGTTGGGTGCTTTAGCCCAAATATGTAAAGGAAGCTAAACAGAGGGAGAGGTCATTTGATGAAATAGGAATTTTAGAAGTCCAAGCCTGCTCTTTTATAATAACTTGTTCCTGTGGGAGCTCACCAGGGTCCTGGGATGACTCCATTAATATCATCTGAGGGCAGCACACTTAATGATCTAACCAATTTTCATGAGTTTTCTCTTCACGAATGTTCTACCATCTCCCATTATCACCACATAGAGGATTAAGCTTCCAGTACAGGAAGATTTGGGGGACACACTCAAACCATATCTGTAGCAAATATCTTAATAAGGTGTAGAAAGCCTATTGAATAAATGTTCAATCAGAAAACACTTTATGAATCAGACTTTTAATATTGTTTTATACAGGTTTATAGATCTGCTGATCATTGGTCTCCAGTTCATTTTATTTATTGATTTTTAAAATAATTTTATTTGAGAGTGATGTGTGTGTGTGTGTGTGTGTGTGTGTGTGTGTGTGTGTGTGTCAGAGAGAAAGGGGGGGCAAGAAAGTGAGAGAAAGAAAGTATAGGTACACCAGGACCTCTTGCTACTACAGATGAACTTTAGATGCATGCACCATTTTGTGAATCTGGCTTTACATGAGTACTAGGCAATAGAACTTGGGTTAGTAGGCTTTGTATGCAAGTACCTTTAACTGCTGAGCCATCTCCTCAGCCCTCATTAAAAAAATGTTTGAGCTTTGAGCTTTTCTGTCATGTGACACTGGCAACTTTTTTTCCAAGTCTCTGTGCTTTGAAAACAGCACTGTGATAACTAGATAATTAAGATTCAAATAATTAATGTTTTATGCTTCAAAAATGGCTTTGTAGCACTCTTACAAATGTACTAAATATCTGTTGTGGTTTGAATGTAATTATATGTCTCCTATAGCTCTAGGTATTTTGAGTAAGCTTCCTACTTAGTCTTCAGCAGGTGGAGCCCTGCTGGAGGAGCTATGTCACTGGGGGCAGATCTTGAGTTCTGCCCTACTGGGTGTGATATAGAGAGCCAGCTAGAGCCCTGGATTTTTGTGTTTGCAGGTACTGGCTTTTTTCTCTCTTCTGTGAATGTATGAATTTAGCCAGCTCTTTCCACCATGATGAAGCTTTTCTTGAAATCTGTAAGCCTGAAATGAACCCTTTCTTCCCATAAACTGTTTCTGAGTAGGTGTTTGTCCCAGCAATGAAACAGTAATTACCACATTGTCCTTACCAAATAGATTTATTTTGTAGTTATGAATGGTCAAACAAAATTTAATCAAATGGCTATGCTCTCTAGATAATTCTTTTTAAAACTTTCCTGATAATTATTTATTTACTAACTTGGAGCTAAGGTCAAACTTTTTAAATAGTAGTTCCTAAATCTGACTTTCCATTGTAGTCAGAGAATTTATTTAAAAACTCCAATACATAACCCTGTCCCAAGGATGTTAATTCAGTGAATAAGGGTGGGGTCCAAAATCTTCGCTTAACAAGTTCCCCAGGTGATTCTGATCCCTGGTCCATGGACCAGTTCATGGAAATTCACTTTAGAGTCTTATTAAACAAGCCAATGTCTTGACTGATAGCTGCAGCTGTAATTGGTGGGTCACATTATGCGCTCTAGAAACCATCAACACTATACTACAATGAGAAGAGAAGAAGACCTTGTTTATTTTTCCATAGTATCCACTCAAATGGAACAGATGTAAAATATATCTTCCCCTTTCCTTTGTCCTTTTGTTTTAATCAGATGTATGGTAAGAATTTTATAAAGCTATACATCTTTGATGCTTAACCTCTTCCTGCCTAGGATAGCATGGTAAATGTATATTAGTTAAATGTCTTACATTTTTGGGGGGATGATACAGACAATGTTTTGGAATTAATAGTATGCTTGATTTCTTTAAAACCGTGGGGCTCAGGAGATGTTCAGTGGATAAAGCACTTGCCACACAAGCATGAGTACCTTAGACAACATTGATTCCTGCAACTGGCAACATTGTTGTTCCTCAGACAATATTGGAACCAAGCATTGGTTCTGCAGATGATATGTGGAAGCCAGAAGCTGTGCTGTGCTTCTGTGATCCCTGCATGCCCACAGTGAGATGGGAGGCTGAGATAGGAAAATTTTCCTGAAGCTTGTGACTAAAAGTGTGGTGAATAAGACTATGCCTCAAACTAAATGGGAAGTGAAGACTGACCCTGAAAGTGTTCTCTGACCTCCACATACATGCCATGGTACCTGTATTCACAAGTGCATGTGTACACACACACACACACACACACACACACACACACACACACACACACACACAAATGTATATTCATTTCTCTGCCTAACCAGTACACCAAAAATCTAATACAATCAGGCAGTTTTCCACATAAATAACAAGATAGCAGTTGCAATACTTATTATGTGATTTCAGATAAATAATAACTTCCATTTGGAATGATGACAGCAGAGCAAGCTTATAGAAATCTTCTGTACACAGGTTCATCTCTGAGATATAAGAGAGCTGTCTTCCAAGTACTAGGTATTCTTAACATGATTTATTTCTGAGATTAGCCAGATTATCGTTCATGTTTCTTTTGGCTTCAACAAAGCTTCCTGCCACTTGTTTGTACAGGTATGACATTACCTGATGGTGTAACAGGTTTGGCTCTGATTTGCTCTCTAATGGGGTCTAGGCCAGCCTGGGTCTAGGTTAGCCAGGCCCCATCTTAAAAGTAGCACATGGATAGAACTGGCATTCAGGCAGTCTTGTTCAAGAGGAGACTATTTGGTATCCTAAGATATAGGGCTATTTAAAAATATTTTCATTTATTTGCAAGCAGAGAGAGAAGAGAGGCAAAGAGAATGGGCATGCCAGGGCCTCTAGCTACTGAAAACAGATTTCAGATTCATGTGCCACTCTGTGCATTTGGCTTTATGTAGGCATTAGGGGAACAAACTCGGATTGTTAGGCTTTGCAGGCAAGCATCTTAGCCGCTGGGCCATCTCTCCAGCACCAGGGGTATTTTGATGAAGGGTCAAGCATACTTTGGTGGGTTGTAGGTTTTTGACATCTATCTATGAAAAGCTACATAGCCTGCTGGGGGGAGAAAAATCATTGGTGGTTGTAATCAGCCACATCCTGCTGAAATGAATCTCCAAACAAGGCACAGTTATGGGAGAAAAGGATTTATTGAAGCTACAGAGTGAAGGGAGGTTCCATAATGGAGGAGTCCAAGCAGAGAGAGAAACCCATCACCAATACTATACACCAACAAACAGCAAACAGGCAGTGGGCAGGGAGAGAAATTTCCTCCGCCTTTATATAGCCTTGGGGTGGAGTCTTGCAACCCTATTCCAGACTTGTTGGCTTCCTGAGTCTCTGGAATTTCCTTTCTGCACTGCCCTCCCAGGAAAGGATTTTAATTTCCAGCCTGAGCTTCCTTACATCCTGCCCTCTGTTGAGAGGGCTGTCTTCCTATGATAAACATCAAAGACCCACCAAAGATAATTGAAAAGATCAAGTTGACAACAAAACCTAACCATCACAGTGGTCTTAACCAGCAGTGGATCCTGCATGCTTCACTACTGACTAGCTTTCATGCAAGATGTGCCCACTAGTGCGATGGTGGCCTTGTAACCAGACTCTCTTAGGTTGGATTTGAAGCCCACTCCATGGGAAGGAATTCATACCTGATACTGAAAACCATAGTCAAAAGCTTATGGCTGGGAAGGTCATAAGCCATAAGCCCTAGCGGTGAAGCTACCACTGTTGTTTGGCTATATGGCTACATTATACCTACCACAGTGCCCTCAAAATACTTATATTTATGACCATATATAAGTTCTGCTCTATATTTGGTTAGAGAAGTTTCTCTTTTCAGATTATGGTGATGCTGTGGAGACTCAAGACTTGTCAAAGTGCTGAGAAGAGTCAGTTCAGTGACCAGTACTAAATGAGACATCCTTATCACAATCCCCAGTGGCTCAGGGACTAGTGGAAGATGTGATAGAAAAACAAAAAGAAATTGAGCTGGGCGTAGTGGTGCATGCCTTTAATCCCAACACTCAAGAGGCAGAGGTAGGAGGATCACCATACGTTCAAGGCCACCCTGAGACTACATAGTGAATTCCAGGTCAGCCTGGGCTAGAGTGAGACCCTACCTTGAAAAACCAAAAAAAAAAAAAAAAAAAAAAAAAAAAAAAAAAAAAAAAAAAAAAAAAAAAAAAAAAAAAAGAAAAACAAAAAGAAATCTATTCCAGAATTCAGTATCTCACACACTCAGTATTTTAGGATTCTTCAGCCCAGTTCATAGACTTTATCTGAGGTTGTTTGAATGTAATTAAAATCTTATTAGAAGTGGAGTAGTTGGAAGTTAGGTTTGGTCCAAATCTGTGTTATGATGTAGATCAAATAACAGTGCTTCTCTTTGTTTGATGGCCTTTCCTACTTTGTGGGAAATTGGAATGTATGTGTCCTCTTACCCCAAATGCAAACCAAGGCAGAGAATGAGATGGAAAGGTAGAGGTCTTTAGAAGTTACAGCCCTTACAGACATTCACACTTCTGTTCATGGTTACCAGGTCACAGAGAATGCAGTGACCATTCAGCAGCCTACCAGCCTTGCCCTCTCTGGAGCATGAATACCCCCTCTCCTTGTCCCCCCCCCCAGTAATGAGCTTGATGGGGCTTTCTCCTTGGTGCAATAGGCCATGTGCAAATTCTCAACTAATTTTAAGGGTCGGAAAGGGCCTGCTTAGAATCCCTGTCAATACAGTTTGCTAAAGTAAAACAGTTTGTTTGAATAGTTTGATCTAGTGTCTAGCTAATTGTAGATGCTTAATCCTGCCTAGGGTTTGCACTTTATAAAACAAGCCCCTACATTTTGGCAGTGCCAATGCCCTCTGAAACATAGCAGGAACCCTGACTGGGTTGAGGGGCTTGGCACAGTGCTGGCCTGCATTCCTTCCTTTGAGGAGTCCACAGGGCCCTAGTGAACAAGGAATGTAATCACACGTACTCTGCCTTATGTTCCTCTTGGCACACCCCAGGAAAGCATTTAATACAGCAGAGGAATTAGGCAGCCTGGCCCAGGAGCCTTATCCCTGTGCTGGATAGAAGGCAGGGGGTGGGTATTAGGTTCTGTGCCACTTTTCAGATTTATTATATAAACAAAGATTTTATTCTTTGGTTCTGTTAGAGCTCTGTGTCTGATGGGACTGTGTGTTGCCCAGGAAGTAAAGTAGCAACAAGACCTGCTAGTTTCTTTCGGTGTTGGTGCTCACGTGGTGGGTTTCATTCAGAGTCCTCACCTCTCGGTAGTTGCAATATGAATATCTCTTAGATACTCAAGCTTGGAATGCCAAAAGTTAAAGACTTTGCTATAGCTTGGCTTGTTGTTTATCTTAGACTCTACTGTCTAGATCCTTAAGGACCACATGTGTTTATATCAACTGTCTCAGTAGTGTACCAAGCTTATGATGATAGAAAATTCTTGATGTTTATATTAGGTTTTGTGTGTCTGTGACAAAATACCTGGCCAGAAGCAACTTAAGGAAGGGCTGGAGGGCACAGATGTATGACAGCAGGAGTGTGAGGCAGCTAGTCACGTTGCATCTCCAGTCAGAAAGCAGAGGTGAAGGTAGGTGCATACATACTGTTCTCCTTTCTCTTCAGTCTGGGACCCCAACCTATGAAATGGTGCCACCCACATTCCTCCTCAGCCAAGCCTCTCTGGAAATGATCTTATAGACACACCCAGAGGTGTGTTTCCATGGTGACTCTAAATCCCATCAAGTTATCAGTAAAGATCAATCTTCACAATATTCTTTGTTTTGGAAACTTTTGATTTTATCTCTGTGCTACACCAACCTACTCTCTCTGCCTCAAATCTCACCCTCATTCTTTATTTTTATTTTTAAATCCAGTATTTGTAAAACTTCAGTATATATAAG
>PVHP010054949.1:0-10252 GCA_004024765.1 Zapus hudsonius | reverse complement strand
TGAGGTTCAGCAAGAGACCCCATCACAGAGAATCAGTGACAGTTACTAAGAGCTACTCGCAACATCAGAGACACCTCTGGCCTGCGTGCACATGCACTCACACACATGTGCACCCACACACATATCTGACATGCTTTCACACAACACACACGAAAATTTAAATTTTAGTTACAAAAATATAAAACAAAAAAACCACGGTTATTTCTCATAATTGACTTAGGTGATTTATTACATTTTGCCCATTTCAGCCCGCATCTAGTAGTTGTGAAATTATTTCTGCCTCAATGGCAAGTTGGGTGACAGAGCCCACACTCTCTCAGTGCTGCTTGTCACGAGCCTGGTTAGTTACCTGCTGCTCAGCCTTTACAGTGTGTGACCAGGATCACTATAGTGTTGCCAGTGCTCTGGTGGCCTGCTGTGTGAGAGATGAGCGGCTGTGGTGAGCTGCTTATTGGCACACAGCATGAGAAGGCCCCTCCCCCACATTTTACATGTGGCCCCTGAGAGCCTAGGGTCTGAACAAGAGTGCAGAGGCCTGTGTGTTGTACCACAAAATTCTAGGGACACTGCAAGCTGAGAGCACCCATTGTGGCTGTGGATACATTCTCCTGGGTTATGCTTCTTAATGCCAGTCTGCAAAAATAACAGTCCAGCTGCATGAGATCATGGGGAGTGTGTGCGGGGCCATATGCTGTGGGTTGAGCTCGTGCTGATTGACATCAGAGGGCTTCGGTCCTGGGATTTGTTCATTTGGAGAAAAGAAGAAATCAGAGGGTGGGAATGGGGCTGGTATCAGGAGGAAGAGATTGAGGAAGAGGATGCATGAGTCTTTCTTATCAGAGAGATGATTGTCAAGTATTTAATAGGAAGGGGAGATTACCATTATATCACCATATACCTGAAAATATTTATGGCTTGTTTTTGTCCTCTCTACAGCATCAGTTGGATTTTGTAAGATCTGTTTTTCAGACTAGGAAATCATGCTTTAGACAATGTGAGTAATTTGACTAAACATTGTGGGTGTGGAGACAATATTCAACCCTAGATCTTTGCAGTTCCAGGGCTGTGGCCATTGCCCTTAAGCCGTAGGGTGTTCATGTGAGGAGGGAGTGGTTTCATCGTAAGTGAAAAACCCAGCAGGAGCACATGGAAGTAAGGGAAACCAGCTTAGCAGAAATCATCAAACTGAACTTAACAGTCATTTTAGGATCCCTGAGACAGGTTAGAGGGATCTGATTCTTCAGAGGCATTTGGCAGAGGGTTAAGCATTGTAAGAAGGATGTTCTGGTGAGAACATATATATATATATATGTTTTATGTTCTTGCCTTTGTTGTAGGTCCTCCTTGATTTTTTAAATAATCAGAACTGTTGGGAACAAGTCACTCAACTGCTACTGCAGAAGATCCTCATGGTGGTTTGAGTCTGATGTGTGTTTTAATACTTGGTCCTCAGTTGGTGACAGTTTGGAAGTAGAGCCTTACTGGAGGAGGTGTTTCTGGTGACAAGCTTAGGGATGTTATATCCAGCTCTCTCTTGCCAGAGGTTAGCTCATTCTCTCGCTGTGGCAGAAATGATGTCCAGTCTGCTCAAGTTATGCTTTCCCCTGCCACCATGAAGCTTCTCCTTGAGACTGTAGGCCAGATAAAACCTTTCCTCCCATCAGATGCTTTCAGTTGAGCATTTTGCTGCAACAACCCTGTCCTTGCTATGACTGCTTCAGACAACCTTCACTGGCCTCAGTGAATTCTAGATAGCTGTGCTCACCCTGCAACTGTTCTCACACAGACATGGAGAGGCATACTTCCCCAGTAACTCAGAAAAATGGCTTGTGATTGATTGATCCTTATATAAGGCTTGTGATTGGTAGAACTGGAAGCTGTACAGTGACTGGTGCCAACTAAAACCCTTGATTTTTATGCAATACCCAGGGCATGACTACCCCGTTAATATATAACCAGGCTACTCCACACATATTTTTAAAACAAATATCTTTATTATGAATAAGTTTATACATTATATGAGCAAATCTTCTGAAGGTGTCTGTGTTTCCCTCCTCTCTGTCCCCTACCCACTGGGATACTTCCTTGGCACACATTCTGGATCTGTTCATAGGGAGGGGGTATGAACTGCACCAGAGGTAGCCAGTTTTTCTTTTTCTTTTTCTTCCTCCTTTGTGTATTGCTGCTGGGGGGGGACGATGTCGCTGGATATTCCCCCCCACCATGGCTCTTACATTCTATCCGCCCCCTCTTCCGCTCAGTTCCCTGGGTGAGTTTTGAGTCAGCTTTGTTGTTGAGATCTTAAATATCTCTGGATCTTTGATGTGGGTTGTGTTGCGTATCCTTGTTGTCTGTCTCCATTGACCTTTTCTGGGTTATCAGACTTGCTGCGGTGATTGGTCTCCTGTTTGTCTCGTCACTTTCTCAGGCTTCATTTGGGCCCTGTGTGAAGGCTACTCCACACACATTTTGAGTCATCCTGGAGACACTTTCCTGTGCTCCCCTCTGGCATGGCAGCATTAGGCTTAATAAAAGCTTTCTCCTGGTCTTCTCTCACCTACTTGTGATCTTCACTCTGAATACAGGGGGCTGAGTTGATAAGTCAGAGGAGGTGGCAGAAGCCGCAGTGGGCCTGAAGCAACAGCAGTGATGAGAAAACAGGTAAAAAGTTCCCACAGTGACCACCAGGTGCACAGACAGTGGAGAGCAGAGGTAGCAGAGGTAACAATGGATGGTGAAAATGGAGAGAAGGCGAGAGAGGGCTCAGATCACAGAAGGCGGGAGACTTTGAAGAATCAGCAACACAGGGCTGGGTGCTGTGAAAGTTCCACAAAACTGTCAAGCTCTAAAGGCTGAGGGTCTGTGATGGTTAGGCTTTGTTGTCAACTTGATCTTTTTAATTACCTTGGGAGGGTCTCTGAGGATGTTTACAGGAAGGCAGCCTCTCAGTAGAGGGCAAGATATAAAGAAGCTCAGGGAATCTAGAAATGAACATCCTTTCCTGAGAGGGCAGTGCAGGAAGGAAATTCCAGAGACCCAGGAAACCATTAAGTCTTGGATAGGGTTGCAAGACCCCACTCTAAGGCGATATAAAGGAGAAGAAGATATCTCTCTCTGCCTCCCCCACTGCCTTTTTTGCTGTTCTGTGTGTGTGGTGTTGATGATGGCTTCTCTCTCTCTCTCTCTCTCTCTCTCTCTCTCTCTCTCTCTCTCTCTCTCTCTCTCTCTGCTTGGACCTCTGAAAGGGAGCCAGCCTCTTTCACTTTATGAAACTTCCCCTAGATCTGTAGCTTCAATAAATCCTTTCCTCCCATAACTGTGCCTGGTTTGAAGTTTAATCCCAGAAGCAGTTTATGACTGACTACAACAGATATGGTACCAGGAGTGGGGTGATATTTCTGAGATGCATCTAACCATGTGGATTTTGGTCTTCTGGAACTTGTGTGCTAGAGAAATGGACATGGATTTTGTATTTGAAACTGAAGATGTCTTGTAGAGTGGTAAGCCAAGTTTTTATGAGCTATTCTGGTGACAGTTTGAAAATGCAAAGTACAGAGAGAATTGCATTTAGAGGCTTGGCTTGTGAACTTTCTAAGGGGAAGGAGAGACTAAAGAGAAAGTTATTAGAACTGTGTTACTGGAATAAGAGTTTCCTGTGTTCTACTGCCCATGCCTAGAGAGCTTGATCAAGGTTGAATTTAAGAAATGGGCTGATGTGTTTGGCTAATGATATGGAATTTAGAAATTAAGATTTAAGGTTAGAAAAAACTCAAGGCAAGTTTAATTTACTGGCACGGAGACTGGCTTTAGGTTACTGAAGCTGCTATTTTCAACACATTAGCAATCCTAAAGAAGATAGCCTACATGCTCAACATTGAAATAACGGAAAGGATGCCTGAGGTGTTTCCACCTAGGGAGGACTGAAAAATAGACTGTGTAAACTCTTTTGAAAGGAAGTATGTGAAAGGAAGGAACCTGCTCTTCAAGGTCACGATTTATTTTGTCTCTGGATTAACAACATGGTTGTGTCCTACATACCTGCTATTGCTTTTGGAAGCATGAGAAATGCATGCATGGAGTGGGTCATGAAGTGCACACAGTTCTGGGAGCTGCTGCTGAGATGTGGTGTATGGAACATGGTGTGAAGTCCCTGTTCAGCAAGTGAAGCCTTTGGTAGATGGACCGTGGTTTGCAATGGAGACTGAAACTATTTTGGATATACCAGGACCATGCAAAGGCTACTATGGAGTGCTGTGGCCTCAGGAGGGAAGGTTTTCCCAGCTACTCAGCCAAGCTGGAGGGATGGAACTGGAAAATCCAGAGACCAGTCACTGGTTGTGATATAGGACTTGAACTGTAGATGTTTGATGTGTACCTAATGGTTGTTGAGTTTGTATTGGTCCAATCATGTTATGCCTCATAGAATTTGAGTTTACTCTATGCCATTATATGTTGAAAGTATGCAACTTATTTTGATTTCATAGAACTCACAGTTAAGAGGCCTTGTCTAGTGTTGGGGGGAATTTATGCATTTCTGGTTGTATGTGAGATACTCTCATCCTGTTAGGCAGAATTATGCTCTTGCTACTGACTTTATTTGGAAATTAAGTATGATATAGGGAGATATGGTTTGGTGTCAAGTTGATAAGGGGTGGACTTGTGATGATTAGGTTTTTTTTGTCAACTTGATCTTTTTAATTATATTGGGTGGGTCTCTGAGGATGTTTACAGGAAGGCAGCCTCTTAGTAGGGGGAAAGATATAAGGAAGATAGGAAAGCTAGAAATGAAATCCCTTTCTGTGTGGCAGTGTAGGAAGGAAATTCCAGAGACTCAGGAAGCCATTAATTCTTGGATAGGGTTCCATGACCTCACCCTATAAGGCTATATAAAGGGGAAGTTTTCTCTTCCTGTCACCCCCTTGCCTGTTTGCTGTTCTCTGTGTGTGGTATTGGTGATAGCCTCTCTCTCTCTCTCTCTCTCTCTCTCTCTCTCTCTCTCTCTCTCTCTTTGGACCTGTGAAAGGGGGCCAGCCTCTTTCACCATTATGGAACTTCCCCTGGACCTGTAGCTTTAATAAATCCTTTCCTCCCATAACTGTGCCTGGTTTGGAGATTCATCCCAGCAGGAGCTTATGACTGACTATGACAGGGTCCCAACATCTAAGGCCAAAAGGCTATCACCCTAGCCACTGAAAGGACTGAGAATTCTGACACTGGAAGCTTGGGAGTAAGCATTGGTTGTTGCTCTTACCAGTTGCTGCTAAAAGGCAAGGGCTACAGTAGCTGGTTTACAGAGCAATAACCCTCCAGCCAAAATGCCCAGAGCTGTATTTGGCCTCTAGAGGTTGGAGCATGAGCCTCTAGTGATGCAGACTTCCAGCTTTAAGCCTTTCTGAGTCTATAAGCCTGACCCATGAGCCTTTAATATTCAAGGGCCCAGTCAGCAGAGAAATTGCTCCTTGCTCATTCATCACTCTTATCTGAATAGAGCAGAAGGGCCCCAGCCAGGTGATTGGCTACACTAAGGTTATGTTGTCAATTTGATGCCTATCTTACCAAAAGCAATCTTACATTTAGCAATCACCAGCAAAATTCCACTGGCTTTCTTCACTGAAATAGAATAAACAATCCTAAAATTCATTTGAAATTAAGAAAAAAATTGAATAGCCAAACAATTCTGAACAACAAAAATAAAGCTGGCAGTATTACCATGCCTGATTTTAAGATATATTGCAGAGTGATAGTAACAGCAACAGCATGGTACTAGTACAGAAACAGCATATTGATCAATAGAACACAATAGAGAACCCAGGGGCTGGGGTTAATCCAGATTGCTCAGTGGTTAAAGGCACTTGTTTACACAGCCTAATGGCCTAGGTTCAATTCTCCAGTACCCACATAAAAGCAGATACACAATGCGGCATATGTGTATAGAGTTCATTTGCAGAGGGAGGCTCTAGTACACCATATTCTCTCTTCTCCCCTCTCAACTAGATGAATAAAAAACATTTTAAAAGGAATAGAAAACCCAGGTATAAACCCAGGCAGCTACAACCATATTATTTTTGGCGGCAAAACATGCACTGAAGACAGCCTCTTTAGTGCTGGGCAAACAGGATATCTTTATGTAGAAGGATGAAAATAGATCCTAATCTCTTTCCATGCAAATGATAAAGTCCAAATGGATCAAAGACCTTAATATCACATCGTAAACTCTGAAACTTTTAGAGAATGTAGAAGAAATACTTCAATGTGTAGGAAAAGGCAAGGACTTTCTGAATAGAATCCCAGCCACTCAGGGAGTAAGACAACTAATCAACCATTGGCACCTCATGAAATAAAAAAGTTTTTGCACAGCAAAGGACACTGTGGATAGAGCAAAGAGCCAGCCTGCAGAATGGGAGAAAATCTTTGCCAGCTATGCATCTGACAGAGGATTAATATCTGATATAGAAACAACTCAAAAATTACATACTAAGAAATCAAACAACCTAATCAAATATTGGGATATAGAACTGAATAGAGAACTTCTCAAAAGAAGAAATACAAATAGTCAATAAACATCTATAAACATGTCCTACATCCTTAGCCTTCATGAAAATGCAAATTAAAACTATTTAGAGATTCCATCTCACTCCTGTCATCAACATATCAACAAATCAAATGACAGTAAGTGCTGGCAAAGGTGTGAGGAAAGAGGAACCTGTCTCTATTGTTGGTAGGAATGTAAACCAGTACAGCCAGTGTGGAAATCAGGGTGGAGGTTCCTGAGAGAGCTAAAAATAGATTCATCTTACCCAGCTATATCATTCCTTGGAATATACCTTAAGTTATCATTACTATAGAGATACTTGACCAACCATGTTTATTTCTGCTCTATTCACAGTAGCTAAAAATTGCAACCAGCTTAGATGCCCTTCAACTGAATGAATAATGAAGATGTGGTGTATTTTACATAGTGGAGTTTTATTTAGCTGTAAAGAAAAAATAAAATATGAAATTTGCAGGAAAATGAATGGATCTGGAAGATACTAAGTAAGGTAACCAAGGCTCAGAAAGTCAAACGCCTCGTGTTCTCTCTCATATGTGGATCCAAGCTTCAAATGTTTAGATTTGTATGTGAGTTGGAGTAAAAGAAATAGAGGCCAGGAAGCTAGAAAGGGGCTATGAGGGAGGAGGAGTGAGTTTAAGGAGAGGTTATAGTAGATAAGTAAGTAGAGGGGCAGAATATGGGGGTGACATGATCTAAGCGAGGTAAGGGGAGGGGATGGAGGAGAAGAGGTAGAGGGAAGAGAGTTAATGAAAGTTTAAGAGGTTATGAATAAGCCATATGGGAACCCACTTATTCACTAGCTAATATATCTGTTAAAGAGAGAGTTTAGGCAGAAATGTCCTGTGGAGGTGGATAAAGTTGTGCCCAGAAGCCATAGATTGTTATTGGAAAAACTTCAGTGTCATGGGTGGTGGGGTACCTCCCTGCAAGTTTTGGCCAGGGAGGCCTCCGATGACCCCATAACATTACAGGTTATTGCAACTGCTCTTGGCTCTCTACCAGAACCAGATGGTAAGATCCTATTGCTGAAGACTCCACATGCTTGTTCCGTAAGTCATTGAAAACTCCAGCTGAAGCTGAGCTGGATGCCTCCCCCCTATTGACTAGCTGTCAGGATGATGGAAAGATTTATGCCACGTGTTGGAGAAAAGTCATCAATGGTCTTAACCAACAGTGGACCCTGCAAGCTTTACAGCTGATCAGCCAGGCAAAATGTACCAACTGGTGCAATATTGGTATGTGTGTTATGGGGGAAACCAACTGCTCTCTGATTGGACTTGAGGCCTACTCCATGGGAGGGAATTCCTGTCTGATACTGAAGGCCTAATCAAAAGCCTGTGGCTGGGGAGGTCATAAACCCTAGAGGGGAAACTACTACTGTTGCCTGGTTAAATGGACACATCATGCCCATTAAATTGCTCTCTAAATACTTATGTTTATGCCCCTATGTTAATGCTACTCCTACTTTTGGTCATAGAAGCTTCTTTTCTTCAGATGTCAGTGGTGACCACTAGAGTATCTCATAACACAGCAAAATGCTAAGAAGAAATGACAATGGTGTGTTCAGCACTAAGTGAGACAACTCTATCACACTCTCCAAAGCTTGGGGACCATTGCAGAAGAGGTAGCAGAAAGAATGTAAGAGCCAAAGGAGGGGAAGAGTATTTATAATGCTATCGTCCAGAAACAAAGTGATATTGGTAAGCATGGCCTCGCAGTGAGTGATGCTACCTACACAAGACCAGCATAAAAGGAGAAAAAAATGATGACGTCATAACAGAGGAGAAGATTGTTGGGAAAAAGAGACTCGGTGGGGGCGGATATTCAGGATGGGCAGAAGGGAGAGTGGTGGGAGGGCACTATGATCATGATAAAAAGTTTTTAAAAAGTCATCAATTTGAGACTTGAACTCCATCTTTCTGATATCAGAACTTTCCCCACTAATGTCTACTTCAGAAGAATCATGGAGGTCCCTGTGCCTTTAAGCACATTGTTGTGTTCTAGTTATAAAGCTGGGGCTAAGGTGATAGTTGTCATCAGCTTAATAAATAGTGTTGTGAATTTATTTAAAAGCCTATATAAGCCTGCTGCAGAATAGCACTGTTCTTTCAATTGGAAACAAAGATCTTTTTCTTTCCTTATTGAAAGTGGTTCAACATTTTTAAAAAGAAAATTGCATATTTTGTCGCAGATTTATTTAGCTATAGTGTATTGACAAATTTTTTCATTGAATGGCTATAACTTAGCAATTGCTTGGATACATTCACAAAGGCATGCAATTTCACCCATAATTTATGAGCATTAAAGCTGTAAAGCATTACTATTTTTGTGTGTTTGTCTGTATGTGTATTGTGTGCATGGGCATGCGTGTGCCATAGTCAGAAGACAACCTTAGTCCTTTTTACCTTGTTTTAGAGCTAGGGTCTCTCTTGTTATTTTTGCTGTTGGGAAGGCCAGGCTGGCTGGCCTATGAACTTTAGGATTTTCCTGGCTTGGCCTTCCCTTGCTGTAGGTTCATTGGAATTATCGATGCGTGGACCACGTTGTGTCCCACTTTGTGTGGGTGCTAGGAATCGAACTGGGGTCATGGAGCGTGTGGGACAATAGCTGAGCCATCTCCCCAGCTTCCAATTTATGAGCATCTTAAATTCACTAATAAAACTGTTTTTAATTGGAGAAAAGGAATAAACGTTGCACAAGGTTGAAAAAAGAAGAGGCTCTCACATGATGCCCCTGGCTCAATTTAACATTTATTGTCATTACCATGCTCTCCACTCTTTATTTACCAAACATTAAGAGTTACCTGGTTACAGCCACCCCTGCACCATGTTTTATGTCTGCTTTTTTAAGCTGACATTTTCCATGTTGTTACTTTGCAGTTTTAATGGCCCATGGTATTCTCTCATATTCTGATGTGCTGTAATTTACTTACCTATCCCCTTTTGCTGAACCATTATTTTGTTTGATCATAAATCATATTGTAGGGAACATCTTTGCACATAAAGCCTATTTCCCCTGCTGAATATATTTCTTTGGGCCTCAGTCCCAAGAGTGGAATTACTGGGTCAAAGTATCCTTCTCACTCATTCTCCATCTTTAGTGCTGATCAGGTGACAGTATTTTACAAAAAAATGATAGACATACACACATCTTTGATATAAAAAGTCACTTAATGTCACCAAGTTTTGGGGGTTCATTATACAAATCAGGGAGACAAAAATCTGTGAGGTCCAAAGTCATTCCTTTCTTGAGAGTCAGGGAAGAATGTCCTTTATGTGTCTCACCTTGTGACTTAACTAACTTTACCATTTCCCTTAGAAAATTATTCCCATGGACAATCATTCCCTTGACCTCCTGACCTTTATTGGGTGCTGTCAGATCTGGGGCAGCACTTTGTTTTCAGCTGCTCTGAAAAGCCACTTCTGTGGCAGTTAACCCTTTGAAGACCCACAGGGGGTACACGGGTGGGAGTGGAAAGGAGTCACAGAGGATTAGGAGGAGGGAGGAAGGGAGAAAAGAGGGCTTGCACGTTTGTGCCATGGAGATGTGGCCCCCTCTACACACCAGATGGGTGTGAGAACTAGAGCATCCTCACCTCTGAACCCATTAAGGTCCACATGGAAAGGGGGTGTTAGTCATAAGAGCAATTCTGAGAGAGCTCCGCAGGGATCAGTTGTATACACTATTAAAATATTTTTT
>PVHP010054948.1:0-10310 GCA_004024765.1 Zapus hudsonius | reverse complement strand
TTGGGCCAGGAAGACCGGGATGAGTACTAAGATATACAGGATCCCTTGCCACAAGGACCAATACAGACAGCCCACGGAGGAGGATATACAACTGATCAGGGATGGGGAGGGGGGGAATTGGGGAATTCGGGATAACAACGCATGGTTTGCCCACTAAATAATGTAACTCATTATGGACAATAAATATATATTAAAAAAAAACTTAATGCTAGGGCTGGAGAGGATTGCTATGTGGTTAAGGAACTTGCCTCCAAAGCCGAATGACCCAGGTTTAATTCCTCAGTACCCATGTAAAGCCAGATGCATAAAGTGGCACGTTTCTGGAATGTGTTTGCAGCGGCTAGAGGCCCTGACATGCCAAATCTCTCTCAAGTAAATAAATAAAATAATTTAAAAAAGAAACGCAATGCCAAATGTCATATGCAATTTTATTGTCTTTGTACATAAATTTGACTATATAGTACAGGATTCAACAAAGTTATAGCAATAAATAAATAAATAAATAAATTAATATCATTAAATTCTATAAGGGTAAAATGAAATGTCATGTTTCCCTGCTCAGCTCACTTCCTACTCTATTCTGATGAAGAAAAACCCCCACATTTTAATATTTAATCCAACAAAATCTTTCATTTCATGGATGACTTTTATTTCTTGATTTGGTGTCAGGTAAAGTTTTCTAATAGTGAGAGTAAACTCATGTATGCAGTCGAGTAAGAACGCTACTTGTAATTTTTTTCTTCAGACAGAAAAGGAAAAGAGATTTTAAATTTTCTGGATCTGTTGTAAACATTCTTTAATTAATTAATTAATTAATTAATTAATTAATTTGAGAGGTGAGGGATGCCACTGAAAATGAACTCTAGGTGCATATGCTTCTTTGCGCATCTGTCTTTCCATGGATATTGGGGGATTGAACTAGGGTCAGCTGGCTTTGCAAGCAAGCACCTTTAACCACTGAGCCATTTCCTCGCCTCTGTTGCAAACATTCTCATGATTTACCTACTAGAAGTCAAATGGCGAGCAAGATCAGCGCTTTGAGTTTTATCTGATGCATTCATTCAAGTAATTCCTAGAGAATATTCCACATTTTTAAGTTCGAAGGTCTATGTCTTCTTGTTCACAAAACCATCCTCTAGGATGTGTGTGAGGTGTATATCACCTAAAGAAGGCCAGACATGTGATCTGGAATTCAGAGCCTTGTGTGAATTTTGCAACCTCCCTTGTCTTAGCTAGAGATGGCCCATTCTGGATTTCTCCAGGATTGAATGCTGGCTGACATGTGTCAGCACTATTCCAGGACTAAGGCTGATGTGGGAGGCTAACATTTTCTCAGTTTGCACATGTGTAAGTATGTTACTTTAATTTATCTAGGTTGTTATGTTTCCTTTCCATTGGGTATATTGCCCTTTGAAGGCTCTGGACACTGTCAGTAACATCGATGGGAACCTCCATCCATCCTCTTCCTGAAACGTCTCACCTCAAATCTTCTTCACCACTTCTTGCCACTTGCCTTGGCACACATCAAAGCAAGGCCATATTTCTGTACTTCATATAAGGTGTGAGGACTACATCTGCCTCTGATGTTCCTTTCAATTCAGGTTGGTCCAGGAAAGCAGAAACCTAAGCAAAATCCCAGAGCAGGCAGCATGGGACTCAGGTGTCTCCCTTCTGGAACACACATCCAGCCTACCAGTAGCAGATCCTCCTTATTTACACATTCCAAGGCCATGGGAATTCATCGGATTAGCTGGAGCGAATTTATATCCAGAAATTTAGCTGCAATAACGTCTGGATGTAATATTTTTAAACTTTCTAGCTTCAGAAATACAGAAAGACATACTAGAAGGAGAGAAAGATCCATATTCAATTCAAGTGAGGCCACGTTTTCCCTCTCACTTATAAACTTGCATAGATTTATGCCTAGCTCAGAAGTTTGCTTATTCTGGGGAATTTTCTGGGCAAACTAATGGGAACCTGTCTCATATCACTGGTACCTCTATAAAGAAATTTTCATTTTTATATGAATTAGGAATATTAATATTATTACTACTGTAGGAGAACAGGCCAAAATGCCGAGAAGTCTTTCTTATTAAGATGTCTGCTCTTCTGTACTCAGGAAGAATGAGTGATTTAGGTGAATTTCAGGGCTTCTTCTTTTGAGTCTCTAGCACTCCCTTATCTATTTAGGGAATAATTTATCCCTTTTCTTAAAAGCCCAGTAAGAAAGCTTGGGCTTGGACATTTGCCCAGCAAAGATCTGGGCAAAAGGCCTTTATGACATTAAACCTAAAGACGCCTAAAGTGATGAAGCTCAGGGGAAATTGGAGCCTTCTGCCTTTTCAACTCCCCAGAAATTTTAATGCCCTTCTATTTCCTGGATCTTTCCCAGTGTGTTTTTTCAAGAGCTAACAATGGTAAACAGGCCTGCTCTTTCTTTTGTGAATAATCCTGGTCTGCAAGCAGGGATTGCTTGCATCCAAAGTTTTCTATTTCCACTCAGTGTGTTAATAATTATCATCATAAAATTTAAGGTATAGATCAAGAGCACAGGAATTGGGTACCACTGGTTGAGTCTGAACCCCTGTTGCTCAGTGGGTTATGTGTGTAATCTGGTTAATGTTGTAACCACTCTTTACTACCCTTTCCTCTTATGTATAAATAAATGAATGATAGCACCCATCACACAAACTTGTGTTGGTTAGATTGGTCAGGATACAGGATGTCCTTAAAATGGTGTCTAGCTCTGTGTTCTATAACACTTAGTAACCTAACACAGTTCTCTTTACTGCTTTTACTAATAGGACATTCTACTTTATCTTTTGAATCTTAAACATTGCATAATTCCATAAATGTTCAAGGGACAGGATAATATAATTCAAGAGAAGGAAGTATCTTTGTTTGTAGCAGGACACATCAGACCCTTGTGATTTTTTTTTAGCTTATAGAAACATTTATTGAGAATGACTTATGAAGCCCCGTGCCAAGGGTTTTACTATATCTTGAGTCCTTTAACCTTCATTATAACCCTTTAAGATTTAATTTCCATTTTATAGATTATATAAATAACACACCTATATGTTTTTCACATTTTCCTATAAACATGTCTAATAAGGTCACTGATTGGAATTTCATCCTAAACATGTTGGTGTCTAAGTTAAGTGTCTATTCTACTGTTCTGCATGGTTTCTCTAAATATTAGTAAATCTTTGGAGTTATAAAACAATTGCAAATACATTATTTTATTCAATTCTCACAGTATTTCTATGAAATTGACCACCAGTTTCATTCAGTTATAGGTAGGAGATGGAGCGTGGATGGCAGATCTTTTTTTATCTTTATTTTCCAAAATTAGATACATTGAATGAGCAAATATTGTGTTGACATTCCTATTTCCCTCCTCCCTATCCACAATCTACTGGGTATCCTCCTCGGTGGGTATGCTGGATCAATCCATGTGGTAAGGGGTTATCAGGAGGCATCCAGGTTGCCCTCCCCCCCTTTATGTGTTGTAGCTGAGGGGGCCATGTCTCTGGATATTCTCCTCTACCTTGGCTCTTGAAGTCTTCCCCCCCTTCCGCTCAGTTTCCTGAGTCATGGAGGGTGAGATTTATTGTTTTATTATTGTGTACTTAAGAGACTCTGTGCTTCTACTTTAGGTTGTGTTGAAAATCGTTGGTGTCTGTCTCGCTGACGTATCCTGGGTTGATTGATTGGCTGTGGTTATAGGTTTCTTTCTTGCCCAGCCAGTTCTTGAATCAGATAGAAGTGTATTCCTTGCATAGAATAATCTGTCTGCACTCAGCTAAAGTCATCTTGGTGGCTGGCATTTTGTCTGTGGATCAGTGAAATCACTTAGAACCCAAGCTCCTTCCATCCTCTCCCTGTGACATTTGATGCATTCTAGCTTCTCATCCTTCAACTTGTTTTCTTATGTTTGAAAAGTCTTCTCACACCTCCACTTCTTCTTTCTTACAAAATCGAAAAAGTGGAAGTGGGACAAGCGGAGACAATGGACTGAGAAGAAAGGTATCTTTTTTCAATTTTTACAATGAGTCATGTCAATCACACAGCCACACATAACCACAAAGGACCATGGGAATGTGAGTAGTTACATCTTTATATTCTCTGACTAGAAAGCAGGGTAAGCAATAAAGAGGTAAGGAACAGAATTTAAGAGCAAGACAATAATCTCATGTGTTCCTAAGTATTATCATAAAATGTTCTTAGATAGGCCTACAGTTTCAGTAAGGTGTAAGGTGATATATAATATACCAGAGACTCAAATCAAGGTTTGAGAGCCTTTCCTCTACAATTACCTCAATAACACAAATGATACACAATTAGGTATTGTTTAATAATTATTTCTAACATACCACAAGAGGAATGGTCTTTGAGTTGGCTTTTGGTGATATACTATGTGCTTTGTAACTTGCCCTGTGAGTTGTTATTTTAAACAATGAGTACTATAACATAATGCATTTATCTAATAATGTACAAAAATAATAAAAACAAAACTGGTATAGTAAAAAAGAAAAATAAAATATGGTAATGATAAGGGTTATAGATTTGCTGAGATTTATTTTAAATTTCATATATATATATATATATATATATATATATATATATATATATATATGTATGTATCCTGTTGAAAGAAAAGGAAAATATAGTTTCTCCTTATATTTTAGAAATTAGATGAAAGCATTGCACATTTGGAATTTGTATTCTTTCTGATGTTTTTGTTTTTGTTTTTTGTTTTGTTTTGTTTTGAGGTAGAACTTTAATCAGGAAAGCCTTCTTCTGGTAATAATAGTTCTGAGTGGCTGTGCTTTAGGAAGTTGGCAAGAACATGGACATAATTGAATGCCGGTTTTATTTGGTGGTGCCTATGCGTTTGGCAAGAGAATGGCAGAGCATATTCCATTTCTGACAAAATTTGACTTTTGGTATCAAAGAATTAATAGCATCAAGTTCAGGGCAGGAGCCATTTATGCACTAATGCTTTCCTATAGAGGTTTCTTTTCCTGTTAAATCAGCTGTTCACACCCCCCACACACAATATTTCTATGGCCTGCACTTGTCATTTCACAGGATTCTATGCTCACACAATCCCTGAAATTCATTGCATTTTTCCAGTGTCACACACTGCATGTCATGCTGACTGCAACATCCATACTTTTCTCCCTCCGATATTTTAATGGGCAAACTTGAGTAATATATTTCCCAATTTCAAACCCTTCAGCAGTGACAGTCCAAAACTCCCGAGGATATGAACTAATGTAAAAGGTTCCGGCAGAGCGGAGCATCTTCAGCTCTGGTCTATCAGTGTCAAATTCTCAAGCTCCTGAGAAATAATTTTACTTATTAAAACACATTTCCCCTCAAAAATATTGTAGGGAAGACAAAGCTCTCGGTGACCTCTCAGAAAATTGTTGAATTAAGGAGAGAACTCTGCATCCCTCTTCTGTTTTAAAGTCAGGTGGAAGTATAATTAATGTAGAAAGAAACACTTCTGCTCTTCACTCATAGATTTCAATTATTGAATGGAACCTGCATCCTCAGATGAGTTGGCCCAGCACCTAGATTCCCAAGGTTTCCTTTCTCTCAAAAATAAAGGTGGACAATGTCAACTGCTTGGATGAAAGAACCTGGCAAACGTTGGTGAGGGTTTAGCTAATGTTGCAGATTCTTTTATGACTCTTCCTTCCCTTGGGAATTCTACAGATCTTAACTGGAAACTGGCCCACTAATGCAGGGATGAGGAACTCTTCAAATGGCTGAAAATATATTGAGCAGAGAGGACTTTACTAATTTGATTTCAAGGAGCAGGTCAGCACTGTGGTTAGAGGTGTCCACTGATTCAATGCTAACATACAAGAAACAGCAAACTGCACATTAATTAATTTGTTTTTCTTGGTAATTTTATGTAATTCAAAACCAATATTATATGCCATGATGACAGCTCTTCTTGGAAATCCTTATTAAAGTCTATTTTTAGAAGAATAAGACAGTTTTCTTATTTTTTTTTTTTTGCATTTTTGGCCAGTATGGCAGTGCTCTTTAAAATAGTAATGATTACTCAAACTTAGCAATGTACCAAGTATACATTCTATAAAAACAAACACTGTTTCCTTTATTAAAATAAAATAATCTCAATTAAAGCAAAGTTTCCAATTCAGAGTAGTAGTTGAAATAACACTCTATAAAGATCTGGCAAAACATTTCTTTATTTACTGAGAAATTCACACATGTTATATTGTATGTTGATCATATAAACCCTAATTACACCTTCTTTTTAATATATATTTATGCATTTACTTGAGAGAGAGAAAGAGAGAGCACAGGTTCTCACTGCAAATGAACTCTAGATGCATGAGCCACTTAGAGCATCTGGATTTATGTGGGTATTGACGAATTGAACCCCACATCAGAAGGCTCCACAAGCAAGCACCTTTAACTGCTGAGCCATCTCTCCATCCCTCTTCCATTACCTTCTCTTATCTCTCTACCCCTTGCACTGAATGCCTTCTTCCCAACAGATTCCTCTCAACATTTGCATTTTGCAATCCACCGAGTCTTATTAGGGTAGCTTTCATGAGCAATATGTCTATGTACTCATGCACAGGACTCCATCCAACAGTGATGCCTCCGCAGAAGGTGACTTCTCCTTCCCCAGTAGCCATTAACTGCTAATAACTCCTCCAGGAGTGGTGAGGTAGTAATCACCTGCCTTGTGGAAGGGACAAAACACTCAACCAGAAGAAATTTATGGGCAGAAAGAGTTTATTTCAGCTTTGAGTTTAGGAGAGAAGTTTCATCATGGTGGGAAACACATAGCAGAGGCAGGAACTAGGCTCACAACATCATACATCAGCTTCAGGTAGAAGTAAGAGAGAGCTCCACACATGGGCAGAGGAGTGAAATGTACTATAAAGTCCCAATGTCCGCTCCAGTGACATATCTCCTACCAAGGCCCCAAAACTTTCCCAAATTGCAACCAGCCAAGGATCAAGTATCATAAGCAAGAGGCTATGGGGAACATTTCACGTTCAAATCACCAGTGGGGTCTCCAACCACCTTCCCTCATCCATGCTGAACCAGCAAGTAAGGACATACAGCTACTATGATTTCATGAGTGCATCAGCTACTGTGAATTCATGAGTCCATACAGCTACTGTGATTTCGTGAGTACATAGAGCTACTGTGATTTCATGAGTGCATCAGCTACTGTGATTTCATGCTTACATACAGCCACTGTGATATCATGAGTCCATACAGCTACTGTGATTTCATGATTACATACAACTACTGTGATTTCATTAGGGCATCAGCAACTGTGATTTCATGAGTACATACAGCTACTGTGATTTCATGAGTACATCAGCAATGTCAGGCCCAGGACACAGAATTCTCCAATCCTCCTCCCCATTTTCTGGCTCTCACATTCTTTCTCCCTTCTCTTCTGCAATGATCTTTGAGTTTCAGAGGGAGCGATATTGATGTCCTATATAGAGCTGAGTCCTCATCAGTCACTTATTCTCAGCACTTTGACCAGTCATTAGTCACTGCATTAACTGACACCCACTTCTCTGTGGGTGTAAAAATAAATATTTAGAAGGCAAGTTGACAACACATCCATCTAGCAAAGCAACAGTAGTAGGTTCCTCCACCCCCAGGGCCTGTGACATCCCAAGCTATTGACTTTTGACTAGGTTTATACTACCAGGCATAAGTTCCCTCTTATAGGGCTGGCCTCAAATCCAATAAGCTAATTAAAAATATAATTTAAGAAGTTATTTTGTTTTAAGTATATATTATCTTTATTTTGAAGTATAGCCCCTGATCATGAATTTGCTTCTATAGTCCAAGAGGAGAGGGCAGACAAATGAATATGAAGGAATTTAAGCATTACATGAGGAAAGTGTCACAGAGCAGATTAAGGACCTTTCAACTCTGCTCATTACTCTCAGAAGGAGGAGGCCTTCTTGAGCAAAACTGCCAAGGAGTTTGTATATCACTGATGTCATTTCATGTGGCTGATTAACAACCTACCACCCTGCCTCATTCTGATTTCTCACCCAGGCCTTCACTCACTTTTCCTCTTTTCTGCAAAAAGGAGAAAGTGGATAGTCAGCACTAACACATTCTAAGAAATTGATCACATATGATCACAATGATCATATTCAGTTAATTATGAGGCATTTAAATGTAATGCTTATGATAGCAAAACATTGGAAATCATTTTCAAGAAGTTTTACTACAAGTATTATATTAAAATAAGAAAATACAACATCATGCATTGTAATATAAGTGCCATTAAAATACAGTGAAAATATATGAGAAAGTGATGGGAAATTGATCAGCAGGTAAGAGTGCTTGCCTCAAGCACCAGGGCCTCCAAGGGCCTGGGTACACTTGGGATAGATTGCCCTGGATTCACATAACTGTTGGGCATGGCCAGTAAAAGATGTAATCCCAGACCCATGTAGAACAGAGACTGGAGAATCATTAAAGCTCATGCAAACTGTAACTCTGAGTTTAGAGAGAGAATCTATCTCAAGGAAATTCTCAGTTAAGCCACAGAAGAAATTTTCTGGCCTATGCATGCCTCTGGTTGCATATGCACATACACATGCATACACTACACACACACATCACACCATCTTCCTAGGTCTATCATCCCAGCACTTGGGAAAGAGGATCATGAGTTTATGGAGAACCCACTCTGCATAAAGACAGGTGAATGAGGGATGCATAGCAAGATCATGTCTCGAAAACCTAAACAGGGCTGGTCAGAGGGCTCTCTGTCTCTTTGTCTGTCCCTCTCTTTACAAATAAATACATACATATATTAAAAACCAAAAACAAACATGATATACACACATATACATATATTTTATCGTACATAATATTAGAAAAAATCAAATATTATACACTATACACACATGTTCCTAAATTTAAAAAAATATACATCAAATACTAAAACCACTATGGATGAGAGAGTTTTAAATGATTTTACTTTGCTCTTTTAGTAGTATTTTCTAAGTGAGATATATTATTTGACTCTGTAAGGAGAGAAATAATTTTTAAGGGATTTTCACTATTTCCTAATGAATTCAACATATAAGCCAACCCAAACATCAATGTCAAGGAAATGTGGCTCGGTGGATAAGGAACCCCATCCAACCCTTAGCATCCACTTAGAAAGCTGATAGTCACACATCCCTGTCATCCCAGTGCTCAGGGGAGGGAGGTAGAGGCAAGGAGGGCACACAGTGCTCACTGATCCTCAAGTCTAATTGAAATGCAGTAAGCTCCAGGTTCAATGGAAGGTCTTTTTTTTAATATTTGAGGTAGGATCTCACTGTAGCCAAGGTTGACCTGGAATTCACTCTGTAGTCCCAGGCTAGCTTCAAACTCACATGAATCCTCCTACCTCTGCCTCCTGAGTGCCAGGAGTAAAGGGACATGCCACCACCCAGTACCAATGAGAGACTTTCTCAGTAAAGCCAAGGAGCAATAGAGGAAGACACTCAATGAATTCCTCTGGCCTCTTTGAACACATCTACAGATCACACACACACACACACACACACACACACACACACACACACACACACACCATAGCATACTGCACATGTACTCCTCAAAAGAAAATATGTGTGAATGTCCTGAAAGCTAATTACAATCTTGTTTATGCTACTTATTGTTATTTTGACATAAAATACCAAAAAATGTATTATTCAAGATGGAGGAATAAATCTCTGATAGAGAATTTTTTTATTCTCCATAATTAGTTACATTATTTAATGGGCAAACATTGAGTTATCATCCCCAGTTCCCCAATGCCCCTCTTCCCCATACCTGATCAGCTGGATATCCTTCTCAGTGGGCCATCTGGATCGGTCCTTGGGGAACTCCACACTCATAAATGCATTGATTCTGGCCTTGATCTCTCAGGAAGGAATGACTTCTCACAGAGCAGGTTATTAGAATGTAAAGCCACCTCACATTCTTAGTCTCTTCTGTATAGGGACATTTCTCTTTCTTCCTTCTCCGTCTTGTCCTGACAGAGCCTTGGAAGATTTTGCTGAATGTGGCACAAGCTACCACCTGAAGTAGGAACAAAATCAAGTGTTTTACTTACAGATGACCTAGCCTTATTATTATTTTTTTTACAGTAACACAGAACCCAAAGCCAACTGAAATGCTGGTCATTTATGTATAAACTTCATGAATATTTAAACTTCATGAAGAAGGATATTTAAAATGAGACTTCAGAAGTATAATAGAAACATGAGTTGGCC
>PVHP010054947.1:0-10296 GCA_004024765.1 Zapus hudsonius | reverse complement strand
TACAGAAAGGAGCATAAATTCACCAAAAGTTAAGAAAAGGAGTAGCACCCATGTTGAAGAAATTCTCCCTTTCCTCCCCCTCCCTGATTTCATTACCAAGATCAGGGGGGGGAGGGGTACACTCACCAGCCTGGTTTTGAGCACCTCCCGGCCCGCAGTCCAGACAAAAGAAGAAGAAGAAGAAGGCCAAAGCCCCGGGGGCACGGACCTTTAAGGATTTTCTGGGGGGGGGAGTGGCAAACCTTGGCCTGGGAATGTCGCATTATCATGAGGTCATCTGTCTGAGGCCACATTCCTATCTACCTGTGGGAGGGTCTTTCTCCTAATCCCTCTCACTAAGACACCACCATAAGAATGAGCAATGTAGGAATGAGTAAGATACAGCCCTTCTGTCTGAAGACTGTGAAACTCCTTTTAAGTTTTCTTTTAAAAAATTTAAAGGAAACAAAAAATGGTGTAAGGAAAGCCTTTAAAACTAAATAGCACTATGTAAAGAGCTCTGGCACAAATCTAACCTACAAAATCATTCCAGTGTTTCACCCAGTCACTGTGCTATTGATTTTGACATCTAAAATTTGAGGAAGCTGCTCACTGCTAAGAGCAATAGACCAAGCAAATAAGCAAAGCCTTTGTGTTATGCCCTCCCAATATGAAGGCACAGACAGCCTCTCCATCAATTTCTCCAGGGCTCTCATATGTCACACACCAGAAAACAATAGCTTGCATTTTCATATTATGTATAATCAAATGTTTACAGAGGTCCTAAATCACATGAAACTGGTTCTTTCATTTCAAGGCCTCCCTTTCTTCCTTGAAAGATGGGAAGTGTAATCAAGAGATGCAAACATTCTACAAAAGAGAAATGCTTTAATGCATATTCAGTTCAAAGCTAAGGAACAGGGAAGAGACACCTTTCAAAGGCTGACAACACTGGTGAATTTTTCTGGCGTCATTTTCTTTTTATTGAAGTTGTTTTGTTTTATATTCTGGGCTGGCCTGGAAAGCTGGGAGCCTCATAATCTCAGCCTGCCCAGCTCTGTAATATACTTCTTATACAAGGGAGACAAAAACTGAGGTAAACGTTATCATCATATCTAATAAAATCCAGACTTTAATTAAAATCCCACACTGATGATAATACTCGAGAAAAGCACATTAGAAAGAAATACCATATGTACATATGTATTCTCCATGCATTAATTAACCACAGCTTTATAAATGTTAATACTTAGCTTATCATCAGTGTGTTAAATTTGAGAAAAAAGTCTTATAGGAAAAGAGTTATCAGCATTTCTTATTCTTACGAAAGTCTGTAAAATACTCTCTCCAGTATAATGAACTGTCAAGATTTGATAGACAAACGGTATTACGCCCACATTAGATCTGTAGCTGCACCATGGAGGTTGATCAATGTGTATTTATATTTATGCATATTGTCACAAAATATTTGAACAACATAGAACTAGGAAGTAAATATTTTGGAACTACTTACATTTCTCCCTACCATACACTATCATTTCAACTTATTGTGTGAGTCTTTTCAATGGTATTCTGAATTTTTTAAACTGGACCCCATCATGCACAGTGATCATATTATCAATTCTCCATTACCATTATCTGTTCCATGATGTGACCAAGAAGGAGAACTAGGCCTACACTGCTTAGAACTTCCACCTGCAATGCTATACGTATCTCCCTGAGAAAATAGTGGTTTACTTGGGAGTTGGGGAATTACAAACACTTAAAAATAACTTTTAATGTCCTCAGTGTAATGTATTACATGAGTGGGGATAAGTAGTCTGCCTTATATGTTATTACATACCTGAAGTAAAAGTATATCATTTATAGTGTTTAATGATTACTTTCAGCCTTCAGGTATAGCTATCATGCATATGAAATGCCAGATAATAGGACGATATTAAACATATTAAGATACTTATCAAATTGTACATGATACATAGACTATATCTGATGACTCAGTACATGATACACACAAATAATGCATGTTTCTTAAAAATATGAATATTGGTGAAGATATCTAAGGCCGATCTGATCTCTAGCAATATTCTATTAGCACCTTCCCATCTTGCTAGCTCAGATTTCTCTCCAGTCTACTATGGCGTGTCCTACTATTTTTCCATCAGAGTCTCAAAGGAGACTGTCCTTCACATGGTTTCTAGGTGTGCAAAGTGGATGAAATCCTACAGGAACCCTAATCTGGGCTTCAGCATAGGACCCAGTCCTATCCTGATCCTTCAGGAAACCAAATGCACAATTAGCTCACTCCAGAGAGGAGAACGCACATCATTGACGCTAGTAGCACAAATGAGATTTTACACATCCGTAAAAAAAAAAAAAAGAAAGAAAAATGAAATTATTTCACCTGCAGAAAAATTGATGGAACCGCAGTTAATTTTGTTCCACTAAATCAGCCACACTCAGAAAGACACCTGCAGTTTCTCTCACTTGCAGAATGTAAACTAAAAAATATTTTTTATTTACTTGAAAGCAGAGAAGACAGAAAAGAGACAGAGAAAATGGACATGCCAGGGCCTCTAGCCACTGCAAACAAACTCCAGATGTGTGTGACTCTGTGCATCTGGCTTATGTATGTATTGGGGAATTAAACTCTTATTATATAGCAAAATGAGCGTGAGCTTACTGTGCTCCCCCCTTATTCATTGTTACAGTCCACAGGCTGCATATGGCCATTCACATAGCATGAGGTGACAAACTACCAGAGCTTTGAAGTTTCAGTGAGACAAAGAAGTAATTGCTTTAACCATGATAAGGAATTCAGGAAAAGATGAGGCAGGAGGATTATCTGAACTTCCCTGGAACTCATTGTGAAATGTAAATTGCTAGATGTAGGCATCTGCTTCCTTGTGCTTGTTATTTACATGCCTAATGTCAGGTCACATACACATCTCTGTGCCCTATAAAATAAATCCTTTTGTAACCAGGGCTTATAACCAAATGCTTTTACTATGCTTGGCCCCTGGCGTTAATTCCTAAATTCATAATAACAATAAAGGAAACTCCATTTTCCTGTTGGTGAAGCAACTTTGTCTGTTTGTCATGGGGAATTTCTACAACACTCTTGTTATTGGGTTTTGCAGGCAAATGCCTTAACTGCGGAGCCATCAATTCATTCCCATACTCTTGGGCTACCAAGAAAAGATGCACTATGCAAGCCGGGAAGGCTTTTAAAAATAGGAGCTAAGTAACCCAGATCGTTGTATATTTGTTAGTGGATACTGACCTCATTCTCCGATGGAGATTGTGTTTGTATTTTTCAGGATACAGTGAGGGAGCTGTGGACCATGTGGGGGAGAATAGCAGAGACTTGGCAACCCTCAGTAACTACACACTTGAGACACGAGAACCCGGCTGAAGAAGGAGCTATCCATGGTCCCCTACTACAAAGACTGATCCAGACTGCCCACGGAGGAGGATATCCAGCTGACTGGGGATGGGGAAGGGGGGCAACGGGGTATTGGGGATAACAACTCATGGTTCGCCCACTAAACAATGTAACTCATTATGAACAATAAAAATAATAAAAAAAATAAAAAAATAAAAAAAATAATAATTAAAAAAATAAAAAATAAAAATAAAAAAATAAAATAAAATAAAATAAGAGAAAAAAATTCATTCCCAGAATGTAAATTTAAGTGTGTGTGTGTGTGTGTGTGTGTGTGTGTGTGTTTGTGTGTGTGTGTGTGTGTGTGAAAAGTTATAGATGTGGAAAGAGGACCATAAATAGGGAAGAAGATATATAAAGGAGAGAAAGGGGAATAAAAGAGAGAGTAATATTGTACATGTGGGAAGAAAGCAGGAGAGGCTGAGGCAGTGCCAGAGGTGCACAAATAAGAAAAATGCAGATCAGCATATATGTGTGAAAGAGTCAAGAGAATGGTTTGTTGCTGACATTGAGTCCTTTCCTGACTCACAGCCTTTATTGGTGCCATCTAAAATTTATGCTTCTTTTTTAGAAATAATTACTAAATTTACTCAAATGAGAAATACAATAAAAAGAGAATATAAATTAGACAACTCCATGGAGATTTCCAGTTAAACATGCATGCAAATACATATTCAACTTTTCTCTTCATATAAGGGTAACACAAACATACAAACATGATATGAAGGTTCTGGCAAAAATAAATAAATAAATAAGTGCAACTGAAAGTATTCCCAAGTTTAGAAATTAGTATGTGGGATATGTTTCAATAACAACATGATAAAATCCCTGATTAATTCCATGATTTTATCGTGCCAGAAGCATGGGCCTTCTTAATAATTTTTTAAAAGAGATAGTGGTATAATAATACATTGGCTTATTAATAATTAAGGCATTTTGTATATTTACAGTTTCAGTGTAGAACAAAATAATTTTATATTGATTATTATGATGCTTGAAAAGTTCAAAGGCTTTCAACAGAAGTAGTTCCATACATTTAAGTACCATTTTTTTAAAAAAATAAGACACAATAAAGAAAATAAAGAAAATAAATAATAAATAAAACACAATAAATTAATGATAGGTCTGTATAGTTGCTAGTAGTAAATCCTGCCTTATTTTCTTTCATACTATAAATTATACTCTCATGGAGGACTGAATGAAGGCAGAGCAGTTCTCACAGTATGTTACAAACAGGTATATAGACTGATGAAGCCAAAGGAAACCGTCTTCCTGGTGGGCATTCAATATAGTGACGCTACAGCTGCTCCATTCAGCCTTTTTTCCAGTTCACTATGAAGTTGATTGTTAGAGTTTCATTAGTCTTTTAGTCTTTTAAAAGAAAAATAATGGTTTGATTGCTTCCATAACCCACAGTTCTCAGAAGAGACCTACTTTGGGAAATCACATAATTCGGTTATGTTGAATAGAGAAAGCTCTATAGTAGATGAAATCTCTTAATACTACTGTAATAAGTAAGCATCTACATTAGCTATATTACCAGTGTATCCTGGAACCAAAGTAACATAATTTTCCTATTTCTATATTCCACTTATTTTGATTCAAAATTTTAATATTTCCATCGTATATAATTTCTGTTTTGAATGATAGTTATGACCACCATCTTTTTATGACTGCTTAAAGCCAGTTTAAACCAACTACTACATATTCTTTAAATCTGATTTTTAGTAATGACATTACTAGAGGCAACATACCTATACCTCAGCCAAGTGAGATGGACTGATTTTCTTCCTGTAAACTGTTAGAAAAGGAAAGGCAATATACCACAACTCCAAGATAATCTATCCTCACCAAATAGGCTACAAATTCTCTTTCTCCAGAAAGTTCAAGCTACATTTAATCCCAAATTCCTGCTGAATAAAACTTGGGCCATTGTTTCATGTCCTGAGAAACCTCAGAGGAAAAAATAAAATAAAATAAACACTATTTTCATGAAGGGCTTTCTGTCTGTGAAGCCCTGGAGCTACCCAGAAATATGCTACTATCATGGCGGAATGTTTCAGGCATGCGGCCTGCACAAGCCTGTTCATTTTCTTTTATTGGCACGCCACAGTCCCCACTTTTAGGGGACTGTTTGTTCCTATAACAGGGATTCAGAAAGGACTGATGAACTTACTTTCTGTGATAGATCACCTTGTATAGTTGATTTTGACTTTTCACAGCTTGTCCAACTGTACTGCTCATGTTAGCTGCCAATTCTTTTGGAGATTCTGTAACCTCCTTAATGAGATCTTCTTCAGAGATGGTTGTGTTTAGTTAGACATGTTTGGAAACCAAATGTACAATCAGGGTGTGTGTGTGGAGGGGTGAACTCATCAATAACAGTTCAAATATAACAATATTCCTAGAAACTACTGATTATAATTCTCAGTTATGGCCTTCAAAATGCAGGTGGCAAATAGGCAGGACTATGTGCAGCAGGGCTTTGTGCCTATGTGAAGGATTACAGACACACACGTCCTCAAGTCTTTGTAGTCGCATATTCTCAGTCCAAGTGGGTTACTTAACATGAAGGCTTGCATGGGCTCTGGTTGAGGGTAAAAGGGAGAAAGGGATCTGCCTTTAATTCCTCATCTAATATGGTTCGAGTCTCCAGAGCAACCTGAGGCAGCAGAGGCCCAGAAGGAGCCACTCTCCATGGACAACTTGTGAAGAAAGGGGAAGACTGAGAGAGACATCCTGACAGCCTGACCGGGGCAAGAATTTGTCAGATCACTGGACTGGGAAATCACTACAATTCTGCTGCTGTTCTCCTCTCAGCTTCCTGAACTTGGGCCGATTAAGTATGTCCAGAATACGCATTATGCAGGGTTTAAACCTAGGGCTAGCATGCGATCTATTCACTGCTGGACCTGACTGCCTCACTTCCATTGTTGCACAGAAGTAGCACACCTGATTAATAGCAACAAAGTTACATTGAAAGGAAAGCATTAAGAGCAATAAAGCATGCCTTCTCCTTGACATTGCTCTGGGAAGGAAGTAGAAAAGGAATTCTTGGGTATCTACAGCAATTCTCAAAACTTTCTATGAAGTAAATAAGATATTATTGCAATTGTGGATGAGGAAATCTTAAGCAAATACTGTAATTTCATTCAAGGATTACACAGAAATGTAAAAAAAAAATGTCTAGGCCCCATCCTCAATATACACATGGTTCTTAAACAAAGGAAAGCAATGTTGAATTTTAATATTGTCATTAATGACTATGACATATAAAGTATAAGACTCCATGATCCTTGAATGTGTAAACCGCAATAATATTGGCAAAGGGCATCAATTTACAAAATAAAACACACATTATATATTGCCTTCTGCATGTTGACCAGCTGGATCATGCTGTTCTATTGACACTCTTAGCTTAAACTGCAGGCTCTTTAAAGTAGAAAACTTTTTCCAGTAATAGATTTTATGTAGAAGAGGATGCTACTGCACACTAAATATTAATTATGCATTTAAATTTTTGTTTTGTACATGCTATTTTATTTTTAAGAATATTTATATTCATGTGTGAGGAGAGACAAAGCAAGAGAGAGAGAGAGCGAGAGCGAGAGCGAGAGCGAGAGCGAGAGCGAGAGCGAGAGAGAGAGAGAGAGAGAGAGAGAGAGAGAGAGAGAGAGAGAATACGGGCATAGCAGGCCCTCTTGCCACTGTAAACAAACTCTGAAACATGTAGTACTTTGGGTATCTGGCTTTACACAGGTGCTAGGAAATGGAACCTGGGCAGACAGGCTTTGCAAGCAAGCACTATCAACCACTAAGCCACATCCCTCAACTCCTGTATATGTTATTTTAACCACATCATATTAAGAACTGTATTTTCAGGCCAGAGAGATGGCACAGCACTTAAGGGTCTTGCCAGCAAAGCCAAAAGACATGGGTTTGATTCCCCAGTACACACACCTAAAGCCAGATGGACAGTTCTGTGTGCATCAGGAGTTCATTTGCAGTGTCTTCTGAAGGCCTTGATGCACCCATTCTCTCTTTTAAAAGTTTGTATTATTTGGTGTTTTCCTATTGCTCCTTTGCTTCACTACTGTTTTTTTTGTGATTTATTATTTCATATATCCTTGTGGATAGGTTTCTCTTCAGCTCAAAAGATTCTTTCCATTATTTTATAGTGGTGATTTAGTGGTTATGAATTAATATAGGCTGTTTCACCATGGAAAGTTCTGCTTTGTTCTTAATTTAGGACAGAGAGTGTTTATGAGTATAGTAGTCTGTGCTGACAGTTTTTGCCCTTCAGAGCATGAAATATGTCCTTCAAAATTCTCCTGTCTTAAAAGTTTCTGTTGACAAATCCTGTTATCCTGATGGACATGGCTTTACATGTGATTCGGTATGTTGATCTTCCTCTGTAGTTTCTTGATTCCATATATTTAGTGTTTGGAGGTTTTTATCCAGTCTTTTCTGTTGTAATGCCTCTTCTACCCTGAATATCTTTCCATAGATTTGAGGAATTTTCTGGTATGATTTTATTTTAAAAATGTTTTCTATGCCTTTACAATGAAGTTTTTCTCCGTACTCCACGCTCCTGACTCATTGTCAGTTCTTTCCATCATGCCTCATAGGTCTTGACTGATCTCTTCATAAGCACTTGTTAGTTTATCTTCACCAGGTCTAATTGTTCCAGTACCTTTAATTCATCTTCAAGCCCTCATATTCTGTCCTCACCTTGAACCATTTTGTTGGTGAAGCTTTCAAAGGAACTTTTTTATTTGACTAACTGAATTTTTCATTTCCATATAATTTGATTTTTTTCAGTTTTTCCATTACTTTATTGAATTTCACTTTGATATCCTGCATTGACTTTTATATTAGTTCAGCTGTTTGTGGTCTCTTGGAATTCATTTAAGAGCTTGTGTCCTTTTAAATTTGCTGAGTATATGTGTAATTACTCTTTTTAATTATTTCCTGGGATTCCTTCAAATTCATTCTCATTGGAGATTACTGTGCTATTTCTAATTTCAAGGGATCATGTTATCTTCATGTGTTTTTTTTTTTTTCATTGGGAATTGCACTTCTGGGGTTAAGTTATTGTTTGGATTTTTTTATCATCCATTTTCTCTTAGTCCAAGTGTTTATAAGATTGACAAGAAATTGTGCTGTAGTGGGTTGAGGTGACATTTTTCTCTGCCAAAGGGGTATCCATGGCATCAAATTCAGTCACCAGTACTTCCTTGAAAGTAGAACGTTGTCTGAAATAATTATCATTATCAAAGCATAGGCCCAATTTGAACACACAGTAACAGTCATATAACAAGGAGCTCTAATCATTTTACAAAGAAAAGAAACATTGATAATAGGGTGTGATTTCCGATATTAGTTACTGTTGTACTAATATAAATAAATTAGGAATGCAATCACTAATAGGACCAGTGATAGTTATTAATTTTATACACAAAAGCAGAAAAACACCAAGAAAAGAGAGGGGGCAGCAAATGGGAAGAAGTGTCACTGAGGCAGGTTGGGCCAAAGGTCGAAAGAAAGGAGACATGTAAAGTAACTGTCATGGTTTGATACAGGTGTCCCCCACAAACAATTGAATGTGTTCTGATAGATCGATCCTCAGCTGATGGTAGTTTGGGTTTTACAACCTCGATGAAGCTGTGTTGTTGGGGGCGAGCTTATGGGGTTATAAGCCAGCTTCCCCTTGCCAGTGTTTGGCACACCTCCCTGCCGCTGTTTGCAGTGCTGTGGCAGAGGTGATGTCCAGCCCTCTGCTCATGCCATCGTTTTCCCTGCCAGAATGGAGTCTCCCCTCGAGTCTGTAAGCCAAATAAACCCATTCCTCTACAAGCCGCTTTTGTTTGGGTTCTTCCTGTGCAGCAACTACAAAGCTGACCGCAACAGTTTTGGTACCAGAAGTGGGGTCATCTGTTGCTGCTAGAACCCTGATCTTGTGGCTTTGGTCTTCTGGAATTGATCTACAGGAGGAATGTGGAAGGATTGAAATCTTGGCCTAAGAGATGCCTCGCAGTGTTGTGAGTACAGCTTCAGGGATCATTATGGTCAGAGTTGAAAGACCTGAATGTATCGAGAACTATGGACTGTGAGGTTTGGCTTACGAGGGGGAGAAAGAACTTGGTCAGGACTGTGCCAGAAGCAGTTTGCGTGAGAGGCTTACTGTGTTCTGCCTGCCTAGGTCCTGGGAACCTGTGCAGGGTTGTGTTACGTAAAGATGGACTGGTGTGAGCAGATGGAGATGGCACAGAAAGAAAGATCTTTGGGTCGAAACTGCTGCCCGTTCACCTGCAATTGTTTGAGAGATGACAACCACTGAGATTGGGCCAGCTGGTCTGCATTAGAACAACAGGAAGAATGTGGACTTTTTGAAGGAAGGGGCCTGAATGCCTTGTTCCCCCCTGGATTAACAAGTTGGTAGCCCACCTGGTTCTGTGGAATATGGCAAATGGAAGAAGAGAGGGTCATTGGATTTGCAACACAGTTTTGTCTTTGAAAAATGGCCATCGGTATGTGAAGCAGGTGTGCAAGGTTGCCTGCATGGAGCCCGATGGAGCCATGAGAATGAACTGTGGGTTGCAATGGAGACCCAGTGAATTCCAGGACTATGGATGGGTGCCAAGGCGAGCTGCCAGTACCGGATGACGTTTTTCCGGACTGTGAGTAGCCGAGCTGGAGGGGCGGAATTGAATCTCCAAGAGACTTGTGTTATTGGTTAAGAATCATTGAGCTTGGAGTTAGAGATTGATGGTGCCCTGTTTGTTTTAAATCTTGTATTGTATTGGTCAATCTGTTTTTGCTGTGCCTCATGTTTTGCATTGTGAATGTTCTGTGCCATTATGGGTTTATTT
>PVHP010054946.1:0-10296 GCA_004024765.1 Zapus hudsonius | reverse complement strand
GGGTCTCAGATGTATGTGGCCATGCCACTTTCTGTGGCTCCTGGAGATCAAACTCCAGCCATCTCTCAGGTCCTCATGCATTCACAGGAAGTGTAACTAACCACTGAGCCATCTCCTCACTCCATCACTAGAAATGTTTATATGGGGCAGGTGCCATATGCTGCATAAGAAGCTTTCAGACCAGTGGGGAAAGGTTCAAATACTGAACAGATTTAATAACGATTGTGTACAGAAGTTCTCCATGAGGAACTTTTCTGAAATTAGGGAACATCTAGAAGGGGTTAGATACCCAGTTCTCTCTATAAGGACTTAAAAAAACTTCACAAATCAACTCTTATTTATTATTTTATGCTTTGTTATTTTTGTTTTTAATGTGAAGTAACTATATACATTTATGGGGTGCCACATGATGTTTTTATATGGCCATATCTTATGGAGTGATTAAGTAAAGTTCATTAGTATTTACCCTTTATAATTTTTCTGTGTTCCAGATTTCTAGAAAGTGTCCTTTTCCTGTTGGGGACCATTTTGAGGGACTGCATTATAAATTATACACAATGCCTTGGTGTTGCAGGTCCAAAGTTTATTAGTCGGTCCTATTCATCTAGCCTCACATCAGTTTCTCCCAGCTTCAAATGTAAATTAGATCAGACTCTGTCATGGCCCTATGGCTTACTCTGAGAGCCATCTGGATGGCTTTGTGGATTGAACTTTTACACCAGTATTTTTACACCCGGGCAGATATAGTGAGACGCAGGTAGGAAATGATCTCAACCTAGAGGGTAGTTGAGTCTCACATTAGGCTCCAAATATGGATTAAAACTTTTCAATAGAATTTATGTTTAGAGCAGTTATTCATTTTTGTGTGTAGTGTGTGTGATGTGGTGTGTGGTGTATGTTTGTGTGTCTACTGGTGCCTCATTGAGTGAGCCTCAGTGATTCTCTGCTCTTCACCGCAATAGGAGTGGGGTTACAGAGGTGCACGGTCACTGTCAGCTTTTTACATGGATTGTGGGCACGTGAACTCAGCTGGTCTCAGGTCCTCTCTCTGGTCCTCATGTTTGCATAGCAAGTGTTCTTACCCACGGAGCCATCCTCCCAGCTCTGGGAACAAAACTTTTCAAAGAAGTTTCGAATCATATGGAAGGCTCTGAAGATTAAAAAAAAAAAAAGACATAAAAAACAGAACCCAAAGTCAAACAAGACAAAAATAAATGTTAAGCGGAAGGCATGTGTTGTTCCTGAAGAGCTGCTAAAAAGTTTCAAGGGGAGGAAAAGCCTTGAGTGCCTGAGAACATGGATTTACTGGTTGTGTGCTCTGTGTCCCGGGACAAAACAAGTTCTCCATTTGTAAAATAATGTGGCTTTTAAGAGGACCTGTCTTATAGAAGCATCATAGAATTAAATGAGTCCATCCGCATCACTTAGGGTTTCCTAGCACATGATAAGCTCTGGGAAATTTTTGATCATCCAGTGATACAAATTCTAGATCAGATCAGTACCTCTCATTTTGCATGTTTCCCTTACCCTGTCTCTCATCCATGTCCTCCCTGCTCCTTCTCACATTTTCTAACCTCTCAGCACATCTGTCCCTCAGATCCATTACAGCTTTTAAGATGTTTTATTTGGAAGCCAAGCGAGATGGAGAGAAGAGAGACAGAGATACTGGGTACCCTAGGGCCTCTAGCCACTGCAAACAAACTCCAGATGCATAAAACTCCAGATGCATGCACCACTTTATGCATCTGGCTTTAGTGGGGGAATTGAACTGGGGTTGTTAGGCTTTGCAGGCAAGCGTGCTAATGGCTGAGCCATCTCTCCTCATTATATCTTTAACTATTTTTCTTCCTTGGCCTATCTTTGGGATTTTTTTTCATTGGGTCAGTTTTCTAGGCCAACTCTTCCTTGACCTTTTTATTCTAGTTGGAGGTTTTCTGACCTCTGTACCATAGGTATTTTGGGACAGATAACTTCTTGCAGGGGAGAGGGCTGCTGGCATTTTGTAGGATATTTAGGAACATCCCTGGCTTATACCCACTAGATGCCAACAATACTCTTTCTAAGTTTGTTTGTTTTTCTTTTCTTCCTATCTACATTATACTTGGTTACATGAGACTATTTTCACTCGTGTATAAGCATACTTTGAGCACAGTTGCTCTTCCACCCTTACTCTTTCCCTTTGTCTCTCCCCTCTTCTGTTAACTCCTTTTTCCCCCTAGATAGCCCATATCTTCTTCCACATCAATACACATACATGATTTTAAAAATTTATTTATTTATATTATTAATAAGTAGAAACTCTGTGTGTAGAAGTCTTGTGTTGGTACCCCATTTCTCTCCTCCCTCCCTGCCCCCAAGCCACTACACATCCATGATTTTATGTGTAAATTTCCTCAGGTATTCCCATATGGATTCTTGGAGGACCACATTTACCCTAGTTGAAAAGAATGGCTTATTCTACCTACTTGAATAATTACACGATACGAATTCATTGTTTCTTAATGGGACGCTGTCAATAGCTCATCTAAAGAAGACAGCAACCCCTCATAAGACCCCTTTCTTTCTTTCTTTCTTTCTTTCTTTCTTTCTTTCTTTCTTTCTTTCTTTCTTTCTTTCTTTCTTTCTTTCTTTCTTTCTTCCTTCCTTCCTTCCTTCCTTCCTTTCTTTCTTCTTTCTTTCTTTCTCTTTCTTTCTTCTTTCTTTCTTTCCTTCTTTCTTTCTCTTTTTTTGAGGGGGGAGGTTACATTTCTTGAGACACAGTATGTCTTATGTTTTCTGGGAGTCCACTGTGAGATGATTATCCACTCCACATTTCATAGGAGACATCATTCCTGGTTAGAGGCTTTGGTCCAATCCCCACATTACCTCCTGATTCACAAACTCAGTGTTGAAACAACTCTACAGGCCTCCTACCTTTCCTAGTGTACAGATCTAGGAGTGTACTCCCTCTGGATTCTCAGTTTAGTCTAGATCTAGGATTCTGACAGTGCTGATCTGAGGGTTCGAGGGAGGGGCATACACCTGACTTCTTATGAGAAACAATAAGGTGCCACTGGTAATAAGGACAAGACATTTTTATTTTTGAAATGACACCACTGATCTTTGGCAGAGTGGAGCTCTGTGAGATCCTGGACATCAGAGCAGAGACCCCGGGCAAGGACACACCAGCATGGGTCTTTTCCTTGGATCTTGCGATTCTTGGTTTCTCTGAAACCTCTTGCCTCAGCATCAGGATCCAGGTCAGCAGCCCCCAGAGCTGTGGCCACAGCCAGAGCCTCCGGACTGCTGACCACTGCCACGTTCACAGGACCTGGAACAGGACCTAGACCGCTGGCGGTGGCACCTGTGGGACCTTCTGGGCCTGTGATGGCTCAGGCAGCAGCCGCCCTTGGAGCTGGACCCTCCGCAGCCCCCAGAGCTGGTAGAGCAGCAGGAGGCCTTGGGTACACACTGCGCTGGGCTCTTGGGGGGCACTTGGGTGAGAGGCACTTGGGAGGGGGCTGGCACTGCTTCTGGTTCTGCTGGCAGGACATCTCGGCAGGAGTCGTTGGACCTGGGCAAAAGAAAGCAACTGTCAGGAATCTACAGTCTCTTTCCTGGTATCTTCTCCTCCTTCGCCTACAACTGCAGGAGGTGAGGGAAGCTGATGTGAACTGAATGCTGGATCATGCCACATTCCTCCCACTTTGCTTTCCACCCAGGACAGGTTGTTGTGGGTCTGTATGGGATCTGGACAGTGTCCAGTGGACGCATCTATTTTAGGAAAGGAAGCCTGTATGTACTTGAATAGAAAGAGGATGGAGAGGTGGGGCTGAGCTCCTGTAACCTTTGCAGGATGTCCCACAGGGGTTCCCTCCTGATCTCACTGTTTCCCTCTCCTCCCCTTGATACCTTCCAACATCTCATGCTGAGTCCCATCCCAGCAGGATACTCACAGAGGAAGCAGGAGCTGGCTGAGCCTGAGGATGCTGTGACTGAGGAGCCTGGGTACCAGCCCTTTTATCCTAGCTGATTGCTGATGTCACCTGAGAATGCCTTTGCTTACAAACAAGGGGAGGTGTCACTGGGCACATGGACTAGGTTTCCAGCCTCTTCCTGGTTCTTCAGTAACCAGGATGAAGGAAGATTTTTTTCTCTGTAGTCTCCTGGAAGCCTGCCTCTCTCCTTCCAGCTTCTCTTTCTCCATCTCCTACCCAACCACCCTTTCTTGCTTTTTTTCCTTTTTTTTGGGGGGGGGGTTGACATGCCTTGGGACACAGTACATCTTACATACTTTCTGAGTATGATAACGAGTGAATTCCTTCTTTTGCTCATGGTTTAATAGCCCAGACACACATTCAAATAAATCATGAAACAAATCCCAGGTGGCAGATGCTACAATTTTGCAAAAAGTCCCCAGATAGGCTGTGACCATGGGCTTCAGATGCGATTCACTGCTGGAGGCTTTGGTGGAGTGTGGGACCCTTAGAAAAAAGCTCTTTTGAAGACCTGCGACTTCTAAAAGGCAGCAGGGAGTTTCTGAACATTGAGGGACAGAACTACATTATCTTTTGACACCCAAACAAATGGACTTTTCAGAGTTCTTTTCTGTTTGATTTTAGTAAATTCATGTGAACTGAAGTCTGTTAGCCTATTTGAATTATTGCAATATACAAAGTTCAAAGCTAAAATATGTTTAAGGCTGTAGTTAAGCTTTAATAATTCATATATAATTTAAAGTCTTGCCATATATATCATAGATTAATTGCTTAATATATCCCAGATTATATTTCTTATAGAGGAAAATAGTTATGGCTTACACTGGTAAAAAGCGGGTGATAATCATTATACTCTTATATATGATTAATGATTTTGTGAATATAATCTTTCTAGGCATCCAAACCTTTACAATTAGTTTCCCACGTCTGCACATTTGTTCCCCTCGCTTCATTCTAAAACTCACTCATGGTCTTCTCCCATGAGTCACTTTATACATCCAGGGAAAGGAATTGTAGTGAACTTCAGGAGCGTGCTAGGATGGAGGGCTTAGGGGGACAGCTGACATTATCCTCTCTCTGGAATGAGTCTTCTGTTCCCTATGGAGGCCATACTTTTACTCTCAGCCCCGTTTTAGTTTTGTGAGCCATTTCCTGTTAATTATGGAGAGTCTCTAAGTAGATACAGGTTAGGGAAGGGGAAGCATCAGTCAGCGTAGACAATGCCTCATGAATGCGCTGTCTCCCTCATGGCTTGCGTGAGCATTCTAATTCACAGCTTGTGTCCCCATGTAGTTCTTCAGGACTGCCTTGGATATGATGATCACAGCAGGAGCTGAGGTCAGCCTCATCAATAGCAGCACACCAGGGTTCAGCCTGACCTTCAGTGTGACCAGGATGGAAATGCCACCTATTTTATTTCCTCCCACAACCTGAACCACCCCTTCCTAGTGGCCGTCACCAGTCTTTCTCTTCAATTTCTTCTCATTTAAGTCATTAACCCACAATTCCTATTTTCAGCATCTCTGAGTACCTTTGTGTACTCAGCACTGGGGACACAGCTATAAATAACAGGGACCCAGCGGTAAAGCAAGGTGGTTTACTATACAGCCAATGGAATAGTGCAATTGATGAACACAACTATGGTGTGTGAGAAATTGAACATACAGGTTCTGTGGGGTGTACAAGAACAAGGCTCAGTTTTGCCTGGGGGTTCAAATCTTAATCGAATAAGATTGTATAGATGCAAGGCTCCTCTTGGTTTAACAGGTTCATTCATGATTCAATAGGCAATGACCAAAGAGTGCATTGATTCCAGTGGCTGGGTAAATCCCAGGTTGACTCAGTGAGGAGAGGAGTTGCCTTACATCCTGTGAACAGGGTGGGTATTGAAGCCGAGAGCTGGGGCAGGAGAGGCCCAGCCAGGCGGGTTGTGTGTCACCAGAGCTGTCTGATGGCTTCTGGGACCATGTTACCACGTCCTGTAGATCCTGGGAAACCATGTGGAGATTATTATGATTCATGAGTACTTGAATTGTTGATCATTTTCAGCTACTGCAATTTGGGCAAACACAGTTATTGTGCACATTACGTTACAAGTACATTACAAAAGATACTTGTAACTTCTAAAAGTGTGCCTTTTTAAGTGTAGAGCAGGTCTAAGGAGAGGCGTGGAGTATCTGAGACATGACTGCACCCACTGATGAGACTAAGGGGAAGATGAAGGGATCATCTCAATAGAAGCAGAGAATGCATTTGACTCAGAAACGAATAAGCAGCAGACAGGAGCATCCTCGCTATTACAACGATAATCAGCCGAAAGCTTCCAGCTACTGGCATTCAGAATAGTGAGAGGATGTGTGCTTGCTCCTGAGACAGACCCAGAGCAGTGCTGACGTGTGTCTATGACGTGTAGGGTCTAAAAATGGACCCACAATACATTTTAAACAAAGTGACAAAGGCAATTTAATTAGAAAATATATTTATTTCAACAAATGATGCTGAAATAATTGGCAATTTTATGTTTAAAACATATATGTATATATAATCAATCTTTATAATACAGCAATGTATAAGGCACAAAGTTATAAACTTCTAGAATAAAGAAAGAATTTCTTATGAGTTTGGTTATAACATTTATTAAGACAGATTTTCAGATGTGACAAAAAAGACTTAATTCCAAAGGAAAATATTGGACTTCTTGAAAATCAAAACTTTTGATTTGGGCATGGTGGTGCACACCTATAATCTCAGCACTTGAGAGGCTGAGGCAGAAAAAATATGAGTTGGGGCCAGCCTGGGCTACCTGGAGAGAATGCCTCAAAGTACAAAAGCAAGATAAAACAAAGGAAACGTTTAAAACCCCAGCTTTTCAAAGATACTTTCAAGAGAATACAATGAAAATTCACAATCCTAGAGAAAATATTTGTAAAACACATTTTGTTAAAAAAAACCTCTGTTGAGGATATTAAAATGCATAAAAATCAATAATAAAAACCAGATAATCTGACACAAATACGAAAAGATTTGAAGAGACAAATATTACAAATAGTCCCCCAAAGAACATGAAAGTGTGATAAATTGGCGCTTGAAAGGACTCAGCATCATTAGTCATTAGGGAAATGCAAATTAAGCCAAGATGATGTATTATACATGATGGAATGATAAAATAAAACAATTACTTAACTGGCGATACCTGACATCATCAAGGGTGTGGACTAGCTAGACCTCACTCATTGTGGGGAGAATGTAAAATCCTTCAGTCATGTTGGCAGTGAGTGATAGGAAGAAGGGTACAGAGTGATTGGGAGGTAATGTGCTGTGCAACGAAATGCAATCTATATGTATTACAGTGTCAAGAAACAAATAATTAAACATTATTGTAAAAGATTTATTTATTATTTATTTATTTATCTATTTATTTACTTATTTTTGGTTTTATCAAGGTTGAGTCTCACTCTACCCAAGGCTGATCTGGGAGTTACTTTGTAACCCAGGGTGGTTTTGAACTCACAGTGATCCTCCTACCTCAGCTTCCTGAGTGCTGGGATTAAAGATGTGTGTCACCATGACCAGCTCAAAAGTTTCACTTGTTATTTATGTACTTTAAAAAAAAGTTTTGTTTATTTATTTGCCAGGGAGAGAGAGACAGAGAGAGAGAGAGACAGAGAGAGAAACAGAGACAGAGAGACAGCGAGACAGAGAGAAATGCATGTACCACTTTGTGCATCTGGGCTTTATTTACGTGTGTTCTAGGGAATTGAACCTAGGCAAGCAAGTGTTTTTAATTGCTGAGCCATCTCTCCAGCCCAAAAGTTTCTTTTATATTTGCCCAAGAAATCCAATTTTTAAGTATTTATCCAAGGGGAATAAAATTTATAGTCAGAGGAAAAAACTGAGTTGATATGTACAAAGCCTTTATTCACAACTGTTCCAAACCCAAAGCATCTCAAAGGGCCTCAAACTGGTGAATGGATTAGGAAAAAGCATCCTATATCTATGCAATGGAATGCTGTTTAACAATAAAGAAGAAAAGATCTACTGATAGTGAAACAGTAATGAATCTCAAATGTATTACTCTAGACGAAATAAGCCAGAGTTTAAGTGTCACATAGTATGAGATTTCAATTACCTGACATTCTGGAAAAGCAAAATTGTAGAATTGGAACTAGATCAGTGATTGCAAAGGGCTGTCACAAGAGAGACTGACTATAAAGGCATGAGTATTTTAGTGTAATAAAATTGCTGAAAACCTTAACCCTAGTAGAGTTTATGTATAGCTGTATTTGTCAAGGCTTATAGAATTAGATTCTTAAATGAGTGGGTTTTTTTTCTGGTATATTAATAATGCCTTAAGAAATCTGACTTAAAAATTAAAAAAAAAATAAAGAGGGACTGCAGAGATGGCTTAGTGGTTAAGGCGTTTGCCTGCAAAGTAGAAGGACCCAAGTTCAATTCCCCAGTACCCACGTAAAGCCAGATGCACAAAGTGGCACATGTGTCTGGAGTTCATTTGCAATGGCTGGAGGCCCTGGCACAACCATTCTGTCTTTCTGTCTGCCTTTCTCTCTCTCACTCAAATAAATAATAAATAAAATATTTAAAATATTAAAGAATGAGTAAAAGGTGATAAGGTAGTCAAAAAGAAATACACAATGATAAATATAGGATTTCTGGCTACATCAGATAGGACAGGCAGGGCATGAGGGTTGAGAGTAACTTTGATAACTTACTATCACTGTCTTCATTTAACTTGCATGGTGAATTTTTTTGTATGCTTATAAGTTAAGTACTGGGTGGTTTCACAGGCTGATAGATGCCTTAATTAGGAAAATTTTCTGTGGACTTACAGTGAGCATATATTATTAACAGAGTTATTATTAATACAGATACATATAGCTACAACCTAACAGTAAGAAAGCTAAATGCCATAAATCCCAGAGATCAGTTATTTTCTCAAGGAGCCATTTTTGGCCTGCTTACCTCATCTTTCCCAAAAATGACTCAGCTGCCTTTCACAGCAGAATAATGACTCAGCTGTTCTTCACAACATCAGTCACGGGTTGCAAAGGAGGAGGGTTGATCCTTGTTTGTCATTTATCACTAACAGGTCTGCTCAGAAGGTTCACCCTGAAACAGGAAGGAGGTGTGCCTGGGTCCTAGGACCAGAATTTGAAGCAGCCAGGCAAGTTTGTTTTCTCCTTAGGACAACCACCAAGTCCTCACTGCAGAGCATGGGGAATTGTCTCCTGCCTGGGAAAAGGAACGGGGCGCTGGGTGGGAGCGTCTTCTCCCATCACGTCAATTTCACTCTGGACTCTCTTTTGAGAACAAATGGGTGAGATGCAAGGTGGAGAAGTTCCAGATCCCCATCTCCAGGAGAAAAAGCTTGGGGACATTAGTATATAATATGTATATGGCATATATTATAATATATGTATTAGTATATAGAGATGGGCACTAAGTCAAGGGACTTGGGGGAGGGCAGAAGAGGCCAGCTACGTGCTAGCTTTCAACTCACAAGGAAAGAACAATGATTCTATTGATAAGTTCTAAAGTGCATCAGTCACACTTACTGGGGGGACATGTGTTATGTCCACAATATAACCTCATAGCGACTCAAAATTTCACATTGTTGGGATTACTAATGAGCTGTTAATATCTTTGGGAAATGACTCTTATATGGAGAAGAAATTATTCACTTCTGCAGCCCCAAGACAAAGTTATTTCTCCTCAAATACACATTCTGCCTCAGGGATCAGTGTCACAGATGTAAAAGTGTAGTCTGTAAAATCCCCGAGGTCCATGCCACACTTCTTCACTGCTAGTCCAGGCTGAGCAAGGTCCTTACCAGCTTGGCTCACACCCCTCATAACACTTCTCTGGGATGAACGCCTTAAGTAAGACTAAATCCCACGAGATGGGACTGGTGTTGGCACTTCGGAAGGAGAGGGGCTTAGACTAAACTGTGGATCCAAGGAGCAAAGTCTTGGAGTCTTCGTCAATTGCCACAGACCATGGGACAAAATTTCCTGAGAGCAAATCCCACTGAGGCTGTCTTTCCCCAGACTGCCATGCCTCACACTAGTAGGAAAAACACGTTTTTCCTTCAACATGAGTATCTAGCTTGGCAAGAAATATGGCCTTTACTCCTGCCTTGGGATAGTCCCCTTCTGGTGAATAGCTTGCTCTCAGGGCTGCAGTAGGCTGGAACTGAAAATGTACCCAGATGAGAGTGGAGGGCAAAGTTTTTGTTTTTGTTGTTTTTTGTTTTTCGAGGTAGGGTCTCACTCTAGCCCAGGCTGACCTGGAATTCACTATG
>PVHP010054945.1:0-10313 GCA_004024765.1 Zapus hudsonius | reverse complement strand
CTCTCTCCTTCTTCCCTCCCTCCCTCTTCCCTCCCTTCCTCTTCCCTCCCTTCCTCCCTCTCTCTTTCCTTCTTCCCTCCTCCCTCCCTCCTCCCTCTTCCCTCCTCCCTCCTTTCCTCCCTCTCTTCCCCTTTGACACACCCTCTCCAGGGCCTGAAGACACCAAGGCTTTTAAGTACATTTCTAGTTTAAATTTATTTCTCAATAGTGGAATTCAATGCCTTGAATCTTAATCTTCAAATTTTAAATATTTCATTAAAGGTCACCTGTCCTTTCACTGAGAGCTGCTTATCAACCCCACTGTTGCTATGCAGTGCTGGAACAAGGAAGCACACGTTATTCCTGGGCTTCAGTCTGGGGAGGTGGTTGACTTAGCAATGACTTGCCCGAAAGGTAAAGTTCCCAGGGCAGAGGAAAGAGGATGTATGATGTCATGGGTCATCACATACATGCATACGTACATACATGCGTGCATACATACATGCACATTTGTCTATAGGGATTTTTTTATGGCAAGATAATCATTGGACTGTTTTTCTTTGAACTTTGCCAAGATGGAGTGGGGCATGTTTTGAATTCCAGGTCCGCTTGGGCTAGAGTGAGACCCTACCTCAATTTAAAAAAAAAAAGAAAAAAGAAAAACAAAAGAAAACAAAGGAGATCCCTCTGCCTGCACATTGAGGGATTGCTGGAATGTTCCATGGGGTTGAGGGCTGTGAGCTGTGAGACTACAAGGGCAGTGCCTCTGGGCATACCCACCCCACAATGGCTTTTGCAATCCTTCTGCCCCCTCTTAGGAAACAGATTTTAAGGATACTTTAGGATGTAAGAGTCAGCATAGCAGGCCTTCCCCAGGGTGCTCCTGGGACTAAATGGTAGCGGTGCTGGGCCCCAGGGCAGAGCCTTCTAAAGGGGGCCCACATCTTTAGGAGAGGCTCCTGAGTTTGGCTTTTGGTCTTGGGTTTGGGAAGGGATTTGAATTGTCTAAAAGGAAGTAGAGTGTCCAATTGGGAGGTTCTAGAGAGTTCTGGAACTATGAATAAGGGTTTGGGCTAAAGATGATGCTGGTAATAACCATAGATAATTCTGGTAATCGTTGGCAGATCCTTCGTATGGATGGCATTATGCTGATAAAGACATAGGATGAGAAATAAAAACAAAGATGAATCAATGGACCCAATGTCACATTTACCTTGAAAGAGGCTCCTGGCCTACCTGGGTTTTGGTAAAAACACATTGATCCAACGTGCTGTTGTTGGTACCTTTGAGCCTGAAATAGTTCTTTCTCTGGCAGTATTCCAGTAAGCATATAAATCGAATAAAGGATTTACTCTCAAAGGACTGTAAATTTAAGGAGCATTTTTTTATATTATAAAGATAATTAGGAGCTGAAAATGCAAATAAGAAGTGGGCAGGAAACAGGAAGTATCTATATTAAATTGTGTTTTATTTTCCAGACTGAATTAAAATCATTTCTGAAAAGATGAATAACATTTGTTATGCACATGGAAGCAAGGGGCATATTACTCCAAAATGTATTGTGTCTGTGCTTGGTAATGGAATCTTTTTTCATCTTTTCAGTCTAGAGAAAATAATTCCTCCTACTGGATCATTTTTTTAAAATATCTAGAATTCAAAAGGCAGAAATTAATTTAATCAAGTGCCCAGTGTCTGAATTGCTTCATGTTTTGGCTTCAAATACCGAAACATGAAGAATGTACTTCAGAATGCATAGTGAGTCGTGGTTCAGAGAGCTGACCCCAGACTCCATAATCCATTAAAAAATTGTCTGCTTAGAGGATTAAAAAATATTTTCGTTTATTTATTTGCAAGCAGAGAGAGATAGAAAAAAAGACAGATGGTAGAGAATGGGTGCACCAGGGCCTCCAGCCCCTGCAAATGAACTCCAGGCGCAGGTGCCACCTTGTGCATCTGGCTGGGGAATCAAACCTGAGTTGTTAGGCTTTGCAGGCAAGCACCTTACCAGCTGAGCCATGTCTCTAGTCCCTGCTTAGATGATTTTTAAAATCTATAAAAGTTTTGTTTTCTTTCCTTTAAAAAAAAACTTGTAAACAGGACCATGTAGTAACCTTTGTGGGGGAAGGGATTAGAGTTCATTCTGTCTGAATTTTTTTCTCAGATATCATCACTCTTTCTTGCTACCCTTTAAGGCCATATTTTCTTACTTTGAATGACAGCCTAGAATTTTTATACAATACTTCTTCATGTGAGTAAGGCAATTAATGAAGCCAGATCTTATCCTTGTTATCCAAATAGCCACATATATATTGTGAAATTACATAATTAATGTAGGGAAGAAAAAGTACAAGATATTGGAGGGAAGGAAAAAGCTCTTTTCTGTATAACTTTTTAGGTTTTTATGGTGGGGGTGGGGTTCTGCAAAATAAACCGAGAAGAAACTGATGGATGGAAGAACAGGCTTTTGAATTCTTTGTAAGGCTGTTCATTTCTCTCATGTCATTCTGAATAAAGAATGAAGCAATGAGGAGAGACAAGACCAACGGAGGCTTTGAGCTGGTAGTGGTGGCAGGTTGGGAGAAGTGAGAAATGACATATTTTTTTATTGTCTATAATGAGTTACAATATTTAGTGGGCAAACAATGAGTTGTTATCCCCAATTCCCTGCTGCCCCCCTCCCCACTCCGCTGGATAACCTCCTCCATGGGTCGTCTGGATCAGTCCTTGTGACAGGGGACCATGGATATCCTAGTATTCAGCCAGGTTCTCCTGGCCCTAGTATGTTGTTACTGAGGGGTGCCATGCCTCTGGATAGTCTCCCCTCCCACGGCTCTCACAATCTTTCCGCCCCCTCTTCCGCTCAGTTCCCTGAGTCATGGTGGATGAGTATTAAGGAATAATGGAATTACTCCAGGGGTGGATCTGTGAAGGGTGCCAACTCCTACCTTCTTCAGGGACAGGAAACATCTCTGGAAGAGGAGACCTGTAGCAGTTATCTTAGAAGTCTTTGCTTTTTGTCAGATAAGGGAAGTTATGAGAGGACTTCCTTCTGCCTCTCTGGAATCCTCCATTCCTTGAGCTCAAAACAGTCCTCATGCCAAGCTGTCGGTGACCACCCACAGGGGGCACAACTGGACTACCCAGGCAACCATCTCTTGCAAGCCCTTCTGTTTTTTTTCTATTAATTATTTAGATTAGAAGTATTTAAATAATGAGAAGGCTGTAGAAGGATGGCTCTGCGTGTGGAAAGTTAAACTGAGGCAAACCCTTTCTCTTTACCCTGGATTTCATAGACGGAATTCATTTAAGAAGTGCTCATCTGCTGCCTGGTGCGTGGCAGACCTTGACGCATTCTAGAGGTACAGCGGAGGAAATGAATAACCAACCTGTCATGGACACAAATAAGGCAGAATGATTGCCCAGGTTGTTGTGGAAATTAGAAACGGAAGCATTCCTTAATCATCTGCTGGGTGTAGTTGGCATGTCGGTTTGTGAGCAATCGTAATTAGATGTCTATCTACACTCTCTGTGGTAACATGGTGGGATTTCTGATTCTACTTGACCTTGGAAATCTCTGTCCTGAGTCAATTTGTTCAGCTACCATGCTTTCATTATATGTATTAAATGTAACGATTATTCCATATGGTAACGTTTGTTAAGAATATACTCCTGAGAAACAAAATGTGGATAAAATGTTCCCTAAAACATCAACCTTTTCTAATTTATGCCAATAACTTTTTCCCTTCTACCTGGCTTTTAAGCACTGTGTTACATATTGCCCACTTATCACCTGCAAAACGGTCTTGCTTTTCTTCAGATCATGCTGATATTATAAGTTATAAAGAGCCAATCATCCTCTGTCGTGAGTTACCTACTGAAAGCCTTGTACCAGGGCTGCTGACCATGGATGGCTCTGAAGACAGCCTCGTGAGAACTGTTCCCAGTGACTCGCCCAGCTGTCATAATCTTCATGGAGATCACACCCGTGCCCATGTTGGCATGGAAATGTTAACGTCTCTTTCCAGCAGTGATTGAAACCACACTCCCACCCCATCCAGATCATGATCGATGCTGTGTTTGAGGTGACCGTTCTGGGTGAGTTGGGAAGTGTTGGCACACTGTGGACGAATGGGTGCGAGACTTCTCGTAAACAGCTTCTGGGGCATCATCCAACTCTCCCAGCCTGCGCTTTTCCAGTCCGAGATTTATGAGGAACGGGCCGCCAGCTTTGTCCTCACACCAGCCTCTGCTCTGGGAATAAATGCTAGTTGAAGTCTTTGCTGGGTTTTTGGCATCTGACCGTAAAGACAGCTGGGCAGTGTTAAGATAAGGAGGGGATTATTACCATAAAACTAAGGGGCTGGGGGCTATTATCCTTCATCTTCTGCCACATGGATAAAGAAGCAAAAGCCACAGATTTAAAGGAATTGAGAGGAGTGAAACGAAAGACGAGGTCCAGGAGTGTATGGGTTCTAGTTCCTTCTGATTGAAGTGGTTGTGAAATACTCTCCAGGCAAGATGGAAGTCAGACCTCCCCAAATAACAAAGCGGGGGAGGCCCGTCTACTCCTTCCATTCCCCAAACCAAACCAAAGAACCCACACCAAGAACAAAGCTGGAGGAGCCTGCCAGGGCCGGAGAGCATCGGTACAGACAACAAGGGCTATTCCGTCTCTACGGGGCAGAGGACAAGGTGGTCCGATTGCCTGATGAAAGTGACCCACACATTACACGAGGAGTGTCTACAGGGTTTGGAGTCTTTGAAGATTTTTTTTTAAATTTAAGGGGAAAATTACATGACTGTTTTCTTTTAAAAATATTTATGGGGGCTGATTAAGGTGCTTGCTTGAAAGGCTGATGGGTTCAATGGGTTCAGACCCCCATATAAAGCCAGAGGCATGAAATGGCGAGAGGCCCATTCTCCTGCTCTCTGTCTCTCTCCATCTTGCAAATAATAAATTAAAAATTATTTATTTGTTTATTTGGGAGAGCCAAAGAGACAAAGACAGAGTATGGGTTTTCCAGGACATCCCACTGTTTCAAACAAACTCCAGATGCATATGGGGTCTAAATACATGGTGACTGGGGAATTGAAACCAGACCGGCAGGCTTTGTAAGCAAGAGCCTTTAACTGCTGATCCATCTTCCCAGCCCTGGTCACTGTTTTCTTGCTCTCAAGAAGGGTTTTGCGACTGTCTGCTCATGGTTAGGCTGGCATTTGTCTCCTATCGCATATAAATAAGCATACTGAGAAATTGCTTCGTAGGTTGGTTTATGTCCATCCAACTGAGCAAATGTTTTAGTAAACAATTTATTAGTATCAATTACTTCATGAAAAAACTGCAGATTATTACAAATATGCTTTGAGACTCACTTTTAAATTCAAAACAATTTTAATGTAATTCAAACCTATAGGTCGTGTATTACCCAGGTATTGAGAGTTTATAAAATTGTACTTGTCACTCATCAATTGAGATTCTCTTAACGAATTGTAGGAGACCAGTTTTGAATAACTGTCACTTGACTTATGCTTAATTAATTTAAGGAATTATGTATTCACCCACCAAGGTATATCAAAAATGAAAAATAAAAAAGAATTTATTCTTGGATTTTAGGGTTGAGGATATATCCTCTTCTTTTGATCACTAGGAGAATTACTCATTCATGATTTTGGCCATCATAAATTACCATAAATTACCATATGCTTCTATAAGCATGAAGGTTATGTGGGAAGAGAGGCAGATTGCTCTTGATTGGCTTCTGTAATTGTATGAAGGGTAGACGGCTCTGTGACCTTCACAATGGTAAATCGTTGTTGAAGCAATAGGAGTATAAAATGTAGGCATATTGAACCAGGAGGGAATTTAATTTCAGGCTTAACTTTTATAATGAAGCCAGACTATGAAATCAAGGCATGATTAAGCATATTGTTGAAATTTGCTGATCAATAACAAGATAATTGTAGACCTTGGATTCTAATCTGGTTGCTTTTGTACCTACACTGGGTGTGAACACTCAGAATTGCAGTTGCTTTATTCCATCCAGGCTTGAGGAAGGAAGCCTCCATCCTGCTGATTTTCTTACCAACCTCCTCTTAGAGCTCTGGTAATCCGAGGAGTGCCGTCTTCTTGTCCCAGTGAACACACTGATGGACCAGCTGGGTCACTGACAGGGATCCTGTCTGAAGGGTGGTGTCTCAGGTGCTTTCTCCATCAAGGTAGAGTGTGCTTGGGTCAACCAAGGAGTGAAGAATGGGAGGCAAACCCCTCCCTTTCCCACCGTCTATTCTGCTCAGGCTGTGGGTTGGACGAGATCCACCCACGCTGGGGAGGGCCATGAAGTCCACTACGTCCACTACTTGTTCCCATGCTGACCTCATCTGGAAAGATCCTCACAGCCCAGCCCCAGATGATCCTGACCTAGGCATTCTGTGTGTGGCCCAGCCAAAGCTGATGTTGAAATTAACCATCACACATGTATACCCACTGGACATTGATGGTCTGTCAAGAAAAACCAAAACAACAACAACAACAACAACTACAACAAAACCCATTTTCTCCTGGCTTCAGACAAGGTTGTCCTCCTGTTTCCCCTACTCAGTAATATTTGAAGGAGTGCATTCTGGGGAGAGTTAAGGACGCAGGCAGTGGAGCTGGGTGGTTCTGGCTGTGACCCCAGTGCCTGTCTCTTCCTATCTAGGAAGAGGACAGCAATGTCAACTCTGTGGAAGAGTCACGCTGCCGAGACCTAACACACAGAGCATTGAAAGCTCAGCAGATGCTATTGAAAGCTTTAAGTTTGTTCAGAATTATTTTCTAGATTTTGCTAAGACATTCCAGTGGCTTGGTCCAAGAGCAGTCCTGAAACTCAGCATCTGACTTGCAGACCACAGTTCTCACTCCCTCGTGCTCCTTTACCCATGCAGGGACAGTGCATTTAAATATCAAATCATACATGAAGCTGATATAGCGTACAAACATTTGATAGCTTAGGGGAAATTATGAATTTTTTCATTTTGGAAGCACTTTTTACTGGCTACCTTGAGACAGAATAAAACCCAACTTAGAAAGGAACAAGCTAATCTTCCTGCCAGTAAGCTTTCAATACCATCTACTGAGCATTTAATGCTCTATATATTAATGTGTCAACACCTTACTATGAAAATTCCACAAAGTCAGCACTGCCACTCTCTTCTTGGACCTTCTTTTTCAACTTTAAAAACACGACTTTATGCAATCCGTTTTCTGATCACGCTAATGTTTTTCTAACCAGTAGTGTGTCTTGTGCCATCAAAACCAGAAAGGCTGCTCATATCCTCGGCCCCTTCCATGCCTGGTGGAATCCTTCACCTCTCTGCGCATCCCTCCCCCACCCCCAGCAGCCTTCCTCTGTCATACTCCATGCTCTTCAAGACGCCATCTACAACCTTCGTGTTCTACAAGCTCTCACTGCAGGCTACAGTCTTCTCCGCTTGCTCTGGCTTTGAAGCTAGAACTGTAGGATGTTCCTGAAGTGCGTAGGGTTACAGGATGTCTCAACAGAATGACTGTAGCCCAAATGCTGGACCAGGTAGGGTGTGCTGAGTGGGGAAGGAGGTGAGCTTCCTATGTCTTTGTGTCTAGTGTAGATTTCGAGGGTCATTGAGATGCTGACTATCCACCACGAGGAGTTGAAAAGAAACCGAGAGCAAAAGGAAATGCAGACCCTAAATTTTTTGTTTCCTTATGCAGTGAAGGGTCTACGCATACTCTGTGCCAGGAAAGGTCAGTGATAGCACTTTTCAAATGAACTTGACTTAGGGAAGCTTCGCAGTCTTGGATTATGACTGAGCCAGAAAGCTCTTGATTTTTTAAAAGAAAATAAATCCCTAAACATTATGGAAATGTACCAGTTTTCTGAGGTTTTATTAAGTTCTCCTTCAGTTCATTTTTCATGTGGAAAATGAGCTTCGGGCGTCAAGATGATGAATCACTTCCCCTTACTGAGAGCGGTGGAGAAAGGTGATCTGGTGCTCTCCCATCTTGTTCTGGGGCGTCTGTCATTAGTAGGGTTACACTGGAGTGATCACAGCAACCTTCGTGTATGCGTCCTCTCTGGGGTTCCAGGCTGGGGCATAGGCGTGTGTTATGTGTACTGTCTAATAAGCTTCTGCCACACATCGCCCATGGGGTGTTGAGCTGAGCTGAGTGAACACTCAGAGCCAGACACGTTATGGGGATTTGGATCACGTGTCTGAAAAGGATTGATTGAGGACCAGTGATGAGCAAGAGCTTGTGCTTGGTGCAAAGGGAAGGCCAGTTTCCGTGTTTATACCATGGTTATGACAGGGTGAGAAGAATGGGTCAGCAAATGACTGGGACATTTCTCCATTTTGTTGTTACCAGCGATTAGGAATTGGAATAAATATTTTTATATTGTTTAGATTATGGGACACCTTATTGCTTTGTGGCATATGAAGACATATTGATATTTCATTCCATCATGTAAACTAAGACATGTATTTTATATGTATGTGTATGCTACAGGATTGTGGGCATGGCATAATTGAGTGTGAGTTTCTATTTCTGGGAGAAGTACTGCCCTTAGGGCTGGGCCAGTGGGACCCCCTGCGCCTTGAACAAGGATGCCCTACAGCTCTTTTAAACTTCCTGGATCTCCTACTGATGGCCAGAATCGCTGGGGCTGGCAGTGCACCTCATCAAAACGCCATATTCAGGACTGGGACATGTGTGTGCCAGGTTCATTTTCTCGTATCAGGAGTACCTGGAGCTTTCCATCACCCCATGTGACAGGTTGAGCAGTTATTCTGAGGCACCTGTGAGACAACCTGGGGCTCCATGGCTGCGCTCATACGATGGAACCTGCTTCCAGAATGCAGACCAGTGAGCTCATCATTCCTGCCAGCCCACACAGACTTTCTTTGGTTGAATTCACCCAAGAGTGAGAAGCCCCAGTGGTGACCACACGGTCATCTGGGCAGTCTTCACTGACCGTGCTGCTCTGAGGACGTGGTCAAGGTCCGGAGTCCTCACGTGTGAGCTTGAGCCCATCATGTGGTGACTGCAGGGCCATCCCAAGTCGTCAAAACCTGGGAGTGGCAGGGTTAGAGCTTCGTGTTCTTTATCCAAAATGCCTACTGCTGGCACCAAGGCACTTGCCCCATCCTGACCTGCCTCTGAGCTCCTTGCCATATTTTGGGTCACCCTTCTTAGGGTGTCTGTGCTTATTTATATCTCTGCCAATTTCAGGACCACTGTCCTGTGTACCAGTAAGCCCTTCCAGCTGATGTCTTTTTCTCTTGCCTCCAGTTGATGTGATGACATCACACTTTCCCACCTTGGTCTAAGGTGGGCTGGATGAGCTAGTTCTTGCTCTTAGAGGAATACTTCTTTTATTCTTCCTCCAGGTGGCAACATGTGGAAAGTCAGAGTCCATCATTGCTGCAAAGAATAACGTGCTGAGAATGTCAAGGCTGTGTTCTAAAGAGTTCAGAGAAAGGTGTGGATTTGGAGGTGGCACTTTTTGTTTTTATATCATAATATTCCAAACAGTAAACTTAACATGCCTAGAAAACAAATTCTTTACATGCTTGTTCGTTCTCCGAATTAGAGTTGCACTCGCAGGTGGCATCCATGGCACACAAGCCCACTAACGACTTCTGTAAGTCATGAGAAACCAGTGTTCGTGGATGGTACAGCGTCAGTGTCAGAGCAATGAGTCAACCAACATTCAACAAATGGTGCAGTAGGCAGTTCCATGCTGCTGGGGATGCACATCCAAGCCAACCCAGTTTGATGGGAGGAAGGGATTTATTTCAAGCTTACAGATCCTGGGAAGTTCCATCTGTGGCTGGCTCCCATGCATAAATCTAAGGAGAGAGAAAGAGAGCGAGAGAGAGAGAGAGAGAAAGAGAGAGAGAAAGAGAGAAAGAGAGTGAGAGAGGTCACATCAGACAGTAAACACCCAAAATCAACGAGAGAGAAAGAGAGAGAAAGAGAGAGAGAAAGAGAGAGAGAAAGAGAGCGAGAAAGAGAGCAAGAGAGAGAAAGAGAGAGCGATAGAAAGAGAGAGAGATCACATCAGACAGCAAACACCCAAAATCAACAAGAGATAAAGAGAGAGAGAGAGAAAGAGAGAGAAAGAGAGAGATCACATCAGACAGCAAACACCCCAAATCAACAAGAGAGAAAGAGAGAGAGAAAAAGAGAGAGAAAGAGAGAGAGAAAGAGAGCAAGAAAGAGAGTGAGAGAGAGAAAGAGAGAGCGATAGAAAGAGAGAGAGATCACATCAGACAGCAAACACCCAAAATCAACAAGAGAGAAAGAGAGAGAGAGA
>PVHP010054944.1:0-10294 GCA_004024765.1 Zapus hudsonius | reverse complement strand
CACCACTCACCGATGGACACACGGACGGACGGACCCACGCTCAGTGGGGAGAACTCACATCTGCTCTGGGAACCAGGCCGGATTCCCTAGGAATCCATAGGCTCCAGAGAGAGCTTCCACTGCTCTCTAGCTAGGAAGAGTGGACATACACATCAGCGTCTCTCTCTAATAGCTAGGCTCGTCCCCTTTTATGACTGTTCTCCCTTTGGGCTGAGTGCTGGGGTCCAGCAGCTGGTATGGGTGGGTGCAAATCTTACAGAAGGCAGCGAACACTGGGGAGAACAAGAGGACACTCATACATCAGGAAGAGAGCTGACTGTCTGCCAGGAGACGGGTCACCTCCACCTCATCTGTCCAGGCCCAGAAGTGGTGACGTGAATACTGCTGTCATGGCCTGAAAACCAGTTCCAGGGAAACAGCCACGGACACTGAGTTCACTCCAGCCTCATCAAAACAGAGACCCAGAGTCTACAGAGAAAGCCACACGAAATCAGATTCTATCTTGCCCACCACAGAGGAGGGGGCGGAATAATTGTAAGAGCCTCAGGGTGGGTGGGAGTAACCCAGGACATGTGTTCCCTCACCCCGCAGAGACTTAAGGCCCCTTGGTCCCCACAAGAAATACCAGGAACCCCACAGAAGAATCCTCACCAGAATCAGGTCTGGCGAGAGGAGGTCTGTGTGTGCAACCTTTATATTAAAAAAAATTTTTAAAGGTAATTAAAACCATCAAAAAAGAACATTCTGGGGCTGGAGAGATGGCTCAGCGGTTAAGGCACTTGCCTCCAGTGCCTAAGGCCCCAGGTTCAATTCCCCAGGACCCACATACGCCAGATCCACAAGGTGGTGGCCCTGGTTCTCTCTCTCTCTCTTTCTCTCTCTCTGTATCTGTCTGCTTGAAAATGAATAAATAAAATATTAAAAAAAAAGAACATTCTGAGATGCAGAGGGCTCAGGCCTAAAGCAGCTGGACTTCTAGAAGCTCGTCCTGGATGTGTCCTGCACACCCCTGCGCCCACAGCGCCTCTCCACCATGTAGACGAAGTCTTGGTTCGCAGGAAAGGCCAGGAACTGGACGCGGAAACCCTGGGCGCCCACTTCTGCGGAGCTGGCCCTCGTTCTGAGTCACAGAGCACATGGTACAGGTGGAAGAGGATCATGGGGAGGCGTCTTTTCCTTGGTGCTATTGCACCCTGTGTTGTCATCACCACAGAGCTGGGGGTGGGGGGGGATACACAGAAGGCTGCCTCCCTGGGGGGGGACACTGAAGGCTGCCCTCCTTACATCCACTCTCTCCTTTATACTGGTAGCTCCCCACACAGCAAAATTCCTTATGGGCCATGGGGCTAACTGACCTCCCTTGCACAGGGCTAGTCCAAGAAGGACATGGACCTAACTGGGGCAGATGAACCCCCAGGGGAAAATGTTCCCAGGACCCCCAGGAATAGCTATGCCCTAGTCAGATCCTGCCCTTCCTGTTTGTTATTCTGAGACAGGATCTCATGGAGCCTAGGGTGGCCTTGAACTCACTATATAACTGAGTATGACCTTTTATTTTTGATCCTTCAGCCTCTACCTCCCGAGTGCTTGTGCCGGGTTTCATGAAGTGCTGGGGATGGAACTCGGGGCGTCCTGCATGCCAGGCAAGCACTTTACCACCCAAGCTCCGTGCCCAGCCCCTTCCTCAGTTTACTGACAGGTCAGATGTGATGCCAGGAGCCATTGTGACCATCTTGAAATCAATAATGATGTCCACTCCAGGAACATGATGGAAAAGACCCAAGTCCCATTTTGGGGGGGAGGGAAAGGGGGACAACATTAAGTTGCTCAATCAAGTGAGCCTGAGGCCTGCTGGTTACTGCACAATTGGAGATGGTGTATAATTGCTGAGACATTTTGAGCCACAGCTCTATGGTCCTTGTAGCTCAAAGAATACTGCTAAAGGAGGTGACATTTTGTTCCAAATCACAGATGGAGGCACTTCCCATTTGGAAAGCAAATGTTAGCATTATCATTAGTTAATCGAACCGATAAATGTGTGAGGCTTCATTATTCCTTGTCCCTTTTCTGTAAGATAGAGCTCAAGGGAGATAGTAAAAAGAGATCTCTTATTTATTTGCAAGCGGAGAGCAACACATACACAGGGGGGTTAGGGTTAGGGGGCACCAGGGCCTCCAGCCACTGCAACCAAACTTCAGATGCATGCGCCACTTTGTGCGTCTGGCTTTAGTGGGTGCTAGGGAATTGAACCCTGGTCATTAGGATTTGCAGGCAAGTGCCTTAATTGCTGGGCCATCTCTCTATCCCCTAAAATAATTCTTACCAAACTTCTCATGAATTTAGAATTTGGCAGGAAAGGTGCTATTGGGGAATGCTTTGGTGTCTAGGAGGGACCCTCAGGTCCAGGAGAGGGCCGAGATTCTACGTACCTTATCGCTTTCTGATGGCCAGATGGTCATTGACAGGAACCTGATGGCAATGACGGGCAGTAAGCACATGGCCACCGTCAAGATGATGGTCAACCAGATATACGGCTGTCTCAGGGCGTTGGAAGCTGTGCCTGAAAGAACGGGGGAGTCAAGGTGCTTTTATCCACAGGACACTACTAGCTCACAGTCCACGCCCCACAGGTCACCTGTGGTGACGTTTACAACCACATCAGCCTCGTCCAAGTAACGCACCACTGTGTGGCCCATCGTAGGCTCACAGCAATCCTCCTGCCCCACCTCGTGAGCTCAGGTTGGTTGTGAAACACAGCACCAGGAATGGACATTGTAAAGTCAACACTCAGGAAAGACAAAGGTGCTGGGTGGGTGGGTGGGTGGGTTCTTTGCTACAGCAAATATGAACAATGAACCACGGGAAACTGCCTTTGTTAATACTGCATTCATCAAAAAACACAAAATTAGGGCTCGGGCCATAAGTCAGAGAGAAAGCAAGAATTTAGCAAAACCCCAGGCCTGGGTTTATTTTTAACCCAAGTACATGCGTGCATTTGTACACACACCACATACACATAGGTAATGGAGACTTTGGAAAAATTCAAAGATCAAAAACAAAACAAAACAAAAAAACACTTTCAGACTGTGGAGAGGACTCCGTGGTTAAAGGCACTGGTTTGCAAAGCCTGCCGGTCCAGGTTCAGTTCTCCAGTACCCATGGGGAGCCAGATACTTGGAGCTTGTTTGCAGAGGCCAGAGGCCTGGTGCGCCCATTCTCCTCTCTCCCTCATGTTTTAGAGCACCTTCTAACTAACTGCTAGCCTGGGCCACAGCAGCACAGGGGTTGTGAGCATGATCACTAGCAGCCTTGAGTCTACTCTCTGGGTTATATAAGGAAACTGAGTTAAGAAAATTTAAGAAACCTGCCCAAGAAAACAACCATGGCAGTCCCCGGATTAAAAGCCACATGTGCTTAACTGACTGGAGCCTTACTTTGTCCCCTGCGAAGTACCTTCTAGGTTTTTATATTCAAACCTTCAAGTCTCAGTTTGATTTTAAATGCAAATATAGTCATGCACACCAGCTCTCCAGCCAATTCCTAGAGCCAAATTTATTTCCTGCTTTCTACACTTACTCTCTAGCTCTATAAAAAGAATGGCCTTTGTTTTAAAATGTGGTTTTTATACTACTAAATATAAATTGGGTTTAGAGACACTTCCTTTGGGAATATTCTAGGTAACAGTATTACGAATATAAAACACAGAGTCAGTAAGGAAAAAAAATCATGAAGTTTAGCTCTATTCCCCAAGAAAAAGAGGGTTACCATAGCAACAGTCTTTACAAACCAATGACTGACTATAAAAATCCTAATTTTTTTTATAGGGAAAAGTTATAGGATTTTTTTCATTGTGAATCCAAACTGTTTAAGATTGTCACAAAGTGCATCTTACAGTATTTAATATTTTTGCATTTATATTGTGACTCACATTTATCCATTTGTCACATTAATTAGAATCATTGTTTATATAACTGGTTTATTATTAATCTAGATGTCACTTCACACGCATACTTCCAAATATGTAGCCAACTTTTGAGTTTGGGGATCACATTGATATTGCATAGCTAATTTAGTTAATTTAATACCCTTATATCTTTTTTTTTTTTTTTTTTTTTTTCACTTTAAATAAGAGCAGAACAGGCACCCTTATATCTTTGACCCACTATTTTTCCTTTTTTTTTTTTTAGTAAGTAGAGTTGTGGTGGTGGTACATTCTTTGTGACAATCACCTTGCCAAAATTTCTGTTTTTTTTTTCTTATGGTATTTCCCCCAAGTGAAAACGCCTGGCAGAAACGTATGCACACTCTATAGCTCACTGGGCCTTTCCAGGCAGTGTTTTAGAAAGGTAATATAGTTCCACATATGCGCTCAGTTTTCCAGCAACTATCCATATTTGGTTGGGTGAAGGAAGAGGCTTTTTTTCTTCTTTGAGGTAGGGTCTCACTTAGCCCAGGCTGGCCTCAAACTCCCAGCGATCCTCCAACCTCTTCGGGGGATTAAAGGCATGCACCACTATGCGTGGCTAAGGGAGAAACTTTCATAAGCCTTTAAATCATTTTATTGAGGGTCTTCCTATGAAACCCAGACTGGCCTTGAACTTGCTCCAATCCTCCTGCCTCTTCCTCCCCGGTGCTGGAGTCACAGGCAGGAAGCACCATGCCCTGAAGGCCTTTTCTTTTCAAAATATTTTTATTTGCAAGCAGAGAGACATGGAAAAGAGACAGACATCTGCAGAAGAGCTCCAGGTACATGTGCCACTTTGCAGCTGGCTTTCCATAGTCACTCGGGACCTGAACTCAGGTTCTTGGGCTTTGTTAACCACTGAGCCATCTCTCCATCTTCATGTGACTTTAACCTGCCCTGCTGCTCTATCAACCCACCATTGGCGTTCAAGTTCCAGTCAGAAGATTCATTTTCACTAGCGCTCATTTGCCCTTTTTTTTTTTTTTTTTTGGTATTTACCCAGTAGTTAAGTCAGACTCTCCACCAATGACATTTATATTTGGGGCTCAGGAAATACCCACCTGTGAACTGAAATGTAGAAGGAAAGAGGACGTGGATCCCCGCGCTGTGAAAGTCAAACATGATACCAAAGTAAAGTGCGATGCTGCCGAAAATCGAAAAAGCGTTCACGAAAGTCCAGTAGGAAGTGTCCAAGCCGATCTGTGGGGGAAGCAGAGAACAACGGGACACTCATTTGGGGAATTTAGCAAGAAAGAATCTCAAAGCACCGAAAATGGAATTTGGTGATTTAGGCTGATTGGCTGTAATAGTGAAACAACCAGAAGCCAAGCCCTTTGACCTGGGCTTGGGAGGAGGGATGAAAGCGCATCCTGGTTCTGTGAAGTGACAGAGCCGCGGGGAACTCGCTGTGGGGGTTGGAACCCATGTCCCCACAGCGAAAGCTTGTCACCTGGGTCTCCAGCCACCTGGCTGGAGGTGGTGTTGTGGGGTCCAGCCCAAGGGTGTGTTTGGGGGCACATCTGATTCCAGTCCCATAGGTATGCAGAGAGGTTTGCGCTCTGGGGGTCCTGCTTGCTGATCTTTTGTGCTAGTTGTTTCGGGGTATTGCTGGTTGGTGGTAGTTTCTCTCTCTCTGCTTGGATTTATGAATGGGAGCCAACTTCTTCCACCATTGATGGAATCCCTGGATCTGTAAGCTTGAAATAAATCCTTTCCTCCACAAACTGTACCTTGTTTGGATGTTCATCCCAGCATCATGGAGCCGACTACAACACATGCCATGCACGCCGGCCTGTGCACAGATCTCAGGGACCACAGACACCGAGGACCACCACGTACCTGGAAATTGACTGTTATCACTAGCGCTGAGGCAACGGTGACAGCAAAGGACTGGTAATCCGAAGGCGCCTCTCCGTCCTGCCCCACGGTTTGCAGGTAAGCCCCAAGAGGTATGAAGAAGAGGACCATGGACGTCAGGACCCCGTGCAGCAGGCTGACAAAGAACCTCTTATAGTTGAAAAGCAAGTCCCTTTGTCCCACGACATACAGCCCAGGGAATCGCAGGCTCAGTTTGTCACTCACGTCCTAAAGGGGGAAACGAAATCAGAGCGATGGGGCTGGGGAGAGGGCTCAGGGGTAAAAGGGACTGTCTTCATTATTGCCTCACCCCTCCCCACATGTACCAGTAAGTGATTTTTAAACATTGCAGTGGTAGAGTGGCCATCAGGTCAAGGTGGGCAGATGTGTGACTCTGAGGGTCTCACTAAGACTTGCAATTTGTTGTTGAGTTTTAGGAAGGCATGCTTCATAAAGCAAGAGAACTCCCGAGACATTCCCTGTGTGCAGGGGAAAATCTCAGCTTTATCCACTGCTACTTGATGTTTGAGAGAGGGGCTGGGTAAGACTTTATTTCTTTGCTACTTATGGGAATAATAAGCAAAATTATTGAAATAAATAAGTGAAAAGTAAAAATAATATCATAAAATGTAGGGGGAATTCTATTCTTTACCACCAGGGATAATATTGTTTATATTACTTCAAATTTGGAGAGAAAATATTCACATGTGAATTAATCCTTAATTATATCCCTTTTATTTATTAGAGCTTTTTTTTTTTTTTTGGTTTTTCGAGGTAGGGTCTCACTCCAGCCCAGGCTGACCTGGAATTCACTATGTAGTCTCAGGCTGGCCTTGAATTCACAGCGATCCTCCTACCTCTGCCTCTTGAGTGTTGGGATTAAAGGCCTGCACCACCATGCCCAGTTTATGAGAACGCTTTCTAAGAATTACTGTTAGATAAAAATGTCATTTACGAATTAAATAATAAACTTCGGAAAGTGAAAATTGACCTCTTAAACAAGTGAGTTATTGATACAAGCATGTCTATATAATAAATCAGAAATCCTCTCTTCTCATCACAAAACAAGAAGCAGAGTGGTTGTTGTCCCGGGGGAGGTGCTCTGGCGTTTACTCAGATCCAGAAGAGCACCCATCCCAGCCCTGGGCTCCTACCTGGTCGAGCAGCCCCATGAGGAGCACGGGGAGGCTGGAGTAGAGCACGTTGTAGAGGGTGATGAACCAGTCCTCATAAGCCGTCTGTGAGGGAAGGACAGAGACTCTGGTCACCGTGGGGACAGGCTGCAGTCCTGCCCCTACTCACGTGAGGACGTCTCCTGCCTGAGTAAACACCCTTCAATGATCCCTATGCTAAATATGAGTTGTTTCTATGCAACACATAAAATCACAGACTTTTCCAAAAACAACCCCGCACACCCAATAAATGTCTGTGGGAATGCTCCAAAAAGACTTTATAAGAGGCACTTTCTGACTAGTCCTAAAAAAACACAGTGTCCATCATGGTTAGGCCCTTTTATGAAGTAGAAATATTAAAAACTCAATTAGAATGGTTAAATCTTTTGTAAAATTTTTTAAAAATATTTTTATTTATTTGCAAGCAGATAGAGAAATGAATATGGGCACACCAGGGCCCCATGCTAACGCAAACAAATTCCAGATATATGAGCCCCTTTGTGCATCTGGCTTTATGTGGATACAAGTGATTTCAACCAAGGCTGGCAGGCTTTGCAAGCAAGCATCTTTAACCACCGAGCCATATCTCAGGCCATTTTTTAAATCATTTATTTGCTTGTGTGTGTGGGGGGGGGGGGAGTTCGTGCCAGAGCCTCTTGCCTCTGAAAATGGTCATCAAACTCTTGCACTAATTTTTGCATCTGTTTGCATGGGTGGTTTGGGAACCGAACCCAGGGCAACAGGCTTTGCAAGCAAGCCCCTTTGACCACTGAGCCATCTTTCCTGCATGTTTTCCTTAAAACATGTTTAATACTTAAAAAATAAATAAAACCAATTCAGGAGAATATAAAGCATCATTCAGGGATTTTTTTAAAATACTTTTGTTTTGCAGGGACAGCATGTTAAGAAAAAATTCTATTTAAAAAAAGTGGCTGGATATAAAAGCTATGCCCTGGAAAGAAGTAAAGAACACCGAGAACACATCACTCCTCAGGGTTGGGGACAGAGGAAATGGACTTACTCGGCCCTGAAATAGGAGGCCCTGGCCCTGGTCCCCAACCCCTGGCTTCTCTGGTCCCATACACAGTGACACCAGAGAAGGCTCAACAAACACAGGCACCGACTTGGGCTCATTTTTACAACATTTTCCACTCCATCACCATTTAAATAGGCTTGATGTGTGCGATATAGTTAGACTTATGTGAATTATGGTATATAAACATTTAAGAATGGAGTTTTTCACAAGCCAAGAAACCAAATGAACGTTTCAACACGGCCTGATTTCAAAATGCTCCTGAAAGGAGGTCACATGAGTTGAGAACATGGATTCCAAGCTAACGTATATCTGTTTTCATGGTCTAACACAGAGTATACAAGTAGGTCTCATCTATGTTACGCAACTGGCAAAATAAATTCTTATATGAAAAATAAATCATAGGCTTGCTCTGCACCTCCCCATTTCTGCAGAAACTAAAAACAAAGCAATGAATTCACAATAATAGATCTATCTCCAGTCTCAATTCTTATGATACCTTTAGCCTTGGTTAAATGTAATTTCATTCTTTCACAGCTGAACACTTTTCTATCACTATTTAATAGCAAGGTAACATGGGAAAATAACCTATGATGAAGAGAAAAGCATCTAAGCAATAAATAAAAATTATAAGGGCCAGAGAGATGGATGGCTCAGTGGTTAAAGACACTTGCTTGCAAAGCCTGCCCGCATGGGTTCAATTCCCCAGTACCCACAGAAAGCTAAATGCACAAAGTGGCTCATGCGTCTGGAATTCCTTTGCAGTGGCAAGAGGCCCTGACACATTCATGCTCTCTCACACACACAAAAAAAATTAAAATAATAAAAGTATTTTTAAAAATATTTTATTTATTCAGGGCTGGAGAGATGGCTCAGAGGTCAAGGCACTTGCCTTCAGTGCCTAAGGCCCCCGGTTCAATTCCCCAGTGCCCACGTAAGCCAGACCTACAAGGTGGTGGCCCTGGTGCTCTCTATATATCTCTCTCTCTCCCTCTCTCTCTCTCTCTCTGCTTAAAAATGAATAAATAAAATATTTTAAAAAATATTTTATTTATTTATTCATTCATTTCCATGCAGAGATACAGAGAGAGAGAGAGAGAGAGAGAGAGAGAGAGAGAGAGAGAGAGAGAGCCATCACCTGTGGGTCTGGCTTATGTGGGTCCTGGGGAATTGAACCCTAGGCCTTAGGCACTGGAGGCAAGTGCCTTAACCACTGAGCCATCTCTCCAGCCCTCATAAAAGTATTTTTAGACATTCTAGAAAATGCTCTCATTTATGCCTGCAACTGTAAGGAGTTACTGAAACCAGGCGATCAACATACAGGAAAGGACATTTCTCAGAGAGTTTGACTCACGTTATTTGAGCCAATGATGCCGTATTACCTGCGCTGAGTAACCATTGAAGAACGAATACCAGAAGTGGACCAGCGTGAAGGCAAAGTTTTTGTAGAAGAAGTAACGCAGGAACTTGCACATGCGGATGTAGGACCAGCGGCCGTGCACCAGCAGCAGCCTCTGCAGGTACCGGAACTGCGCAAAGGAGTAGTCGCTGGACATGACCGCCTGCATCCCTTCCTGCCCGCTTATTCCCACGCCGATGTGGGCAGCTGTGGGTCAGCAAGAGAAGAAACAAGTGAGCAGAGACACAAAAGCTCTGTGCAGCAACTCTGGCCCCGGCGCCCGATCCCCAAAGCCAGAGGCACATTCCACTTGGATAACCTGCTCAACTCCTAAGCCACCCTTCCCACCCACAGGGTGAGCCGAGGCACCCACGTGTGCACTGTGCATCCTGGCCTCGGTGGCCACTGAGCCACCGTGATCCCTGGCAGACCTGCAGCTTTGACTGGCGGTGTCCCTGCTGCCCTGGTGCTAAGTGGAGAAGATGGGGAAGTGAGCATTCTCACTTCCCAGGCTGTGGTGGCCAGCTCCTCGCTGTGAGTTAGGCCCACTGTTAGATCCACTCGTGACCTGGAATCAGAACCCCAGCATCTCCTCCCTTTTTGGTATTTCGGAGCAGGTCATATCCATTCCAGCGCCCCAGAGGTCAGTTGAGAAGCTCTTCAGAGAGACCCTGTGGTAGTTTGAATAATGTCCCCCAAAAGAATTAAGGATTTATTAAAATTATTAATTGTCTCCAGGCTTCTGGCTAGAGGAAGTACCACTTTGGCCTAGCCTCCTGGGGACTGACCCTTTCTAATTTGGATATAAAATACTAAGGATAGATATGCAAAAGAAGAGCCGGAACCCTGACCTGGAGTTCTGCATTTTT
>PVHP010054943.1:0-10292 GCA_004024765.1 Zapus hudsonius | reverse complement strand
TCTCTCTCTCTCTCTCTCTCTCTCTCTCTCTCTCTCTCTCTCTCTCTCTCTGTCTCTCTGCTTGAAAATGAATAAATGAAATATTTTTAAAAATTCAACTCTACTAATAAAGAATCTGACCCTTCCTATTTGTTATTATGTACTTAAGGGTGTGAACTAAAATTCCCAGCAAAGCCTGCACCTGCTACACCTGCTTCCATTAAGAATGGAAGGACTAATACAATACCTGATATCATAGGGAGATAGAATATTGGAAGGTTAGAGCCAAACCTTTAGCCTCTCAATACCCATTATTACCCACCTGTGTATATGACCTAATATCCACGAGATCAGGTGCTGACCTTTTGGGTGTGCACTAGCAGACCACCAGCTCCCACCAACCCAAAGGTAGAGACTTCCCCACTTTGCTATTATCCACCGACCTAAAGATCAACCATTGTATTTCAAAAGTGCCTTGATTTATGACTTTCTTATGTCTATAACTATAAAACCTGTATGTAATTATTAACATGTTGAAACATGGAACTGGGGTAACTGAAATCTTTGTTCATCGGCCATGGTCAGTCATATTTGGCTCCAGAATAAACTACCTCTTGTCCGCCTTTGAGGCGTGAGCTGTGTCTTTTGCTTTCAACAAGGGCTAACGGACTTAACTTCTCTAGCCTGCACTCTCTTTATGAAATAGTACATACTGGATAAAGGTATCATTCTTAACTCATAGACCATATTAGGAGTATTAAATAATCGTTCTGTACAAAGTAGAATTTATACTATATACTACAAGGTAGTTGCCTATTAATCCATCCTAGGACCACAGCCTCACAAGTATTATTTATCTGCAGAGAACTAGAACACATTTTGCTCTTTCATGCTGAAGTGAACACTACTATTTGAATGAATGAAGAATCACAAATTCTAAGATCATTTCAGTAATTTCAGTGAAAATGACTATAAATATAGCCTTCACAGGTAAAAATGTTAGTTTTTAACATAAATATGTTCGATTAGTCCTGAAAAGCATAGAAAGAGCATATTAGACACAACTGTGCCATGTAATGAACAGCCTTAAAATGGATACCTTAATCTTCATGGTGAAAAAGAATTATGTCAAACACTTTTGGTAATAGTAAATCTCTTAGTTTTCAGACCTCATCTACTCATTTTGCTATTTTTACTATATTGTATCTCATTTACAGTCAGCACACATTCAGACGCTCCTATGGAAATTGAAGTCCATCTAACAGGGTTCCCCCAGTGATTCTGCAAGGCCTAAAAATCTATGAGAATTGGAACCCTAAAGACCACTCTCAGCCCCAATTTGCTATGTGTCTACTTCCCCCACTCTTGCTTTTATTCTTTCTCCCCAACATCTTTATAGGACCTTAGTTTTCACACTATACCAATGTACGTTTGAGGTCCTTTACATAGGCCCACTCAAGGACCTATTTTACTGCCATACCCAATGGACCCACTCAGCCCAGAGAAGCCAGATCAGTAGTTCCCCCAATTTCCTAATTGCAATTAGTGTTATCTCTTGGAGGAAGGATGACGAAATTTAGGGTTAACAGTGCCTCTTAAAGTAGCTTAAGATCAGAAATATCCTTGATTGAGCCTCTGTAGGAGAAATGCCGATGGCCTTTAAGGGAGGAATCAGGTGCTTTCTTATCTCTAGTGTGTCCTTGCTGGAAGCCATAAGAATTATTCCATTTCCTGTGAATGTAATTGGGATTCCTCCCTTTGCTATAAGATTCCTGGGAGATATCTTGATACGTGGTATGGGAAAAGACTGACTAGCTCAGCTCTCATCCTGTAAATTTCCTTAAAGACCCTAATCAGAGACACCAAATGTGCTTTCTCATTTCTGAGTATTCCCTCTTACCATGAAGCAGGACCTCTGACTCCTTTTCTTCCCTTATGCTCTCTCTCTCTCTCTCTCTCTCTCTCTCTCTCTCTCTCTCTCTCTCTCTCTCTCTCTCTCTATATATATATATATATATATATATATATATATATATATATATATATATATATATATATATATATATTAAAATTGTACTAATATTTACCCTCTATGGTTTGTGCATTTCATTCCTCAAACAAGATTCTGGAGACCACGGACTCAGTGAAAGTTATGTGTACCAGGGCACATCTAGCACAATTTCTTCTGAGTTAACCAATCAAGAGCAAAGAAAGGCTCTGCCACCCTCAAAGACACTCTCTAATCCTGAATCAATAAATTGCCTGAGAGTTGTCAGATTCTGTTATATTCTAACTGGGTCTTAAAAAGTGAAGTGTGACTGCCTTAGGTTAAGAGGGACCCTTCCCTGTGGCAGATCCATGTGAGCTCACAGCCCTAAGAACTCACAGGCTAATGTTTTATCACCATGACTGTACTATCCCAGAACCAGGGGACTCATTGTTAACATTTCATAAATAGTTTACCAACTAAATAAATTTAAATCCCTCTTTGAGAGAATCTACAGAAAATAGCATCTACACGATTTATAGCTAGTTGAATTTTGTGATTGTTATCATTTCAATCCAAGTGGTATTATCTATGTGGGTTCTAATGAGTCCACTTTCAAAAAAATACTCAGTTCTCATTTTGTGTTGTGTTCAAAAATGGTTTTCTGGTAGTGCTGAGAGATACCTCACTGGAAATCTGATTTACATTTAAATAAATGAATTTAAAAATAAAAACAACAAAAAAGTTGCCTATGTTCATTGCCCTTGGCTAACATTGTTATGCTAATCCTAAATGTGCATTATTAATTATTGATTATTATATTATATTTATTATATATCATTAATAATTAATGATTAATGATCAGCATTATTTGTCTATTTTATTTCTGAATTATGTATTGGTGCCAAATTATAAAACTAAGTAAAGCAAATCTCTTGTCTATTTTAACTGTAGCTAATGTACCCAATAACAAAGTTAAGAAACATAGATGTTAAAATGTTTCAGAAAAGAAGCTCAATACAATTTTCATTGTTAAGCAAATCAAAGAGTCAATATCAGTAGCCTTGGAAATTCTCTGTATTTGAAGGATGTAGGAAATTATCTTAACATGATTTATATTCTATTATTTTAAAATACATTCAAATTGATTATATAGTAGAAAAATCTGCAGGAAAGATATGTATTTTTTAAAGCAATTGCTTGTTTGTTTTGATTCAATCTAATTTTATAAGAAAAATGAACACATATGGCATTTAAGGAGTGAAAAAGGAAAGAAAGTCTAGAGGAACTGTTTGTTAGGAACATAGTAAGGGAAAGGAAGAAATGGGGAAGGAGAAGGCTGCCTTAATTAAATCTATTCTAGCAAGTGTAGCTGCCAAAGACACAGCTCTCACCTCAAAGAGGATAAGAGGTAGTTTATGCTGGAGCCAAATCTGAGTGACCATGACCCAGGTACACAGATTTAGGTTAACCCAATTCTATGTTCCAATATGTTAACAATTTCATGCAGGATTTATAGTTACAGAACAGAAGAAACTCATAAACCAAGGTACTTTTCAAATTCATTGGCTGACCATCAGATAGGTGGGTTAATAGCAAAGCAGGAAGCCTCCACCATAGGCTTCAGATGCTGATGATATTTTTAGCCCTTGGTTTGGTGGAAACTAGTGTGTGTTTGGGGGCGGGGGTCTGTTCTTACATTCCAAACAGGATCATACCTGATCAATGGATGTTCACATGATGTGGGCAATAATTGGCTATTGGGATGGCCTAAAGGTAGCCCAAGGTAATCTGGTTCTAACCTTACAACATTCTATCTCCCAGTGATATCTGGAGTCCTATCAGTTAATTCAGCCATGCTGAAAGTAGGTGTAGCAGATGTAGGCTTTAGTTCACATCAGTCAATATTGGGAATATTATTATTATTAGTAGTAGTAGTATTAGTATTAGTATTTGTGGGCAACTGATATCAATACCAAAGGTTATACAGATCTGATCTTATAAAATTCTTCTCTGAGCTGACAATCCTAGCAATAAGTGCATGGACTTGATTGTCTGCATTCATTCTCCAGAAAGTAGCTGAGTGGATGATACATTATAGAAATCTTGACTTACCCCCTAAGCTTTCCCTGAGCAGACACACACTGTATGTAGGTGTGATGCAGGATTTTTGGGTTCAGAAAGGGTCTCCTTAACTTATGAACCCCAATTTTGAGTTCCTAATTTATTTAACAAATAACTGATATAAACAGACTCAAAAAGGATAAATTTATGAATAATTCAGTTTATTTAGGGAGACATAATAAACCATAAGGTCCATTTTTAGGGAAAATGGGATCTAGGAATAGGCTGGAACAGAATCAGAAGCCTACAGGAGACAGGATCTAGAAGTTCCTCTAGATAGATTTACAAGGAATGTGTACTCAGTCTGTCCTGAGTCTCCACATAGGACTTTAAGAAAGCAAGTGGCGATGGCTTAAGGAAAAATAGCAGAAGGATAATAACAAATCAGGAAATTAGATGAGAAATGAGTGGTAAAGAGAATTACACCCATGATTACCCTGAGTTTATGTAAATTACCCATGAAGCAGGCAAAGAGTTTAGAAGAAACACCCCATGTGGTATAATCTAGATTTATAGGAAGTACACACTTGGTACACTCAGAGTTCAGAGAAAAATCATACATGTAATCAAATTGAGAAGTTATTCCAAAGTATAACACAGAAGGCAAAGAGAAAACTACCCAAGCCAAGAAACAGTGTTCTCCTCTACCAAGCCTGGCTGGGTAGGGGAAGCCAGATTTACATGTGTCCAGACAAATGAGATCAAAGGGCAGACAGAGATCAGGACAAAACAATCCTTTATAGACAATTAAAATGGATTCCTTCATCACATTCAGGTAAATAAGGGGAAGACCTTATTGGTTTTATAGATTCCAGGGGCTAACCTAAAGGTTAGCTTACCTAGGTAGGTAGACTAAGGAGGCAGCAGGGGGCACTGCAAGCCTTGTGGATGGAACTGGATTGTACAAGAATTCCATTTCTGCCCATGTGGGGTGGCATTTTGAGATTCTCTTTGAGCCCCTTTCCCTGACTAAAATTGCCTAAAAGAAGCAGCTTTCCTCTGTTTGTTTTCAGGTGTACTCAGCTACCTGGTTGTTCATCAGAAATTGTATACTCCCATCTGGTGAAAAGCAATTTAAAAAAATCACCAAAACTATTGACACAGAAAGATGTAGAAGTACATATATGCAAGAATTGATCTGAGGTGTAGCATTTTATTTTAATAAAATAAGCTTTTTATTGTAATAAAATAACAGACAGTGTTATAATACTAACTTTATATAATATTGAGACATGCATATGTGTACATTTTTGTTTATTATAAAGAAATTATAAATAATTATAAAAACAGACACTCTTTAAATTTTTCTTCATGAAAATCCAGTATTTAAAAAATGTGTGAGCCAAATTAACATAAATGCTACAATTCTTGTTGAATTTTTAAATTGAGAAGACAACTCATTTAGTAACCATTGAAAAAATATATATACATTAGCATTGCAGCATAAATCTGTGGAAACCATTTTGATGATGAAACGGTACTTTCATCTATGTGAGGTTTTTTTTTAAAGCCCAAGTGAATAGTACATATACTGGCTGATTACTAGTCTATCCATGGTCCCCTGTCACAAGAACTGATCCAGACGACCCATGGAGGAGGTTAGCCAGTTGAGGGGGGTGGGGAGGGCAGTGGGGAATTGGGGATAACAACTCATTGTTTGCCCACTAAATAAATGTTGTAACTCATTATGGACAATAAAAAAATAATAAATAAATAAAAAAAAAGGAATTGAGTGCACTGTACTTAGGGAGGAAAAACATTACAATCCTCCTATACTTGCTGCTCCTGAGAGAACGGAGAGGCAGAGGTTAAACCACAGGTGTAAATGGCATGAGTCCCATGTGAGCATCAAAATAGCTTTGGAGGTGGGGAATGAGCACAAGAGTCATTGAAAGTAGAGCTCCCTTCAAACAGTTACATGGGGTGTGTGCAAAAAATAGACCTGTAATTGTCGTTTAGTACATATCTACTTCCTTCTTTTTCCAAGCTACTTCCTTTAAAGAAAATCACTGATTCAGTAATATCTCTCAAAAACTGTTGATACCAGATTTTAATCCATAATCCTATTAATATTTTATACTCAAGAAAAATCAGTCAGAAATAACTACTTATATGATATAAATCAAAGATTCAAAACAAAATTAGCCAAACCCTGATTCTGCTTCTGATAAAAGGTGATTTTCAGTAACACAAGTCTCAGTGCTGTAGAACGTGGATATTTTAGTCACTGAATCAAGCAGAGTGTGGTTATATGAAAGGAATACTTTTGATTTTAAGCATTATGTGAAGCAACAGATTTAAAATGACCTTCCACAGTGGTAACAATATCTGTGATTTGAAGAGAGTTTGTCGGGGGAAAAAAAGTCTGGAGGGAGATAAACGGTAATTTATGGAGGTCAGCTGGCCAATTTCCGACCAAAATAGTTGATATGGCTGCAAAGAAGTAAAAATATCGACACAATTTCTGGAAAAAAAAACACAATTTGAGGACCCTTTAATTTTGAAGCAATTGTTTTACCAGTCACTTCATTTTACTGGAATTACTTTATCTATAAATGTAATAATTTTGTCTTTTTTTGTTCCTTTCAGGCATGTTCAGGCATGTTCATGATAAAAGATTGTGTTGACTCATTTTAAAATTATAATTAGGGGAATTTATGTTTGCTCAGGTTTCAGAAAGAGTGTCAGGTGTTAATTCAGCGACTAACACAATAGAAATAAAATAATATATGTACTTTAAAATGTCTACAAGTTATTTTTGTGAATATCTGAATGGATGATTTTTAATTATTTCTGGTGAACTTCGGGATTTATTCTACTTTTTTATCGTTTGAGTCTGAGTTACATGTCATACTAACACTTTCAGAAGTTGTTTGAGACTCAATGTTAATCTTGGAAATAAAAGTAGTTAAACTAATTCAACATTGTAAGCATTTGTCCAATGTCCTATGTTAGAAGAGCTTAAAATAAAGAATCATGATGGACCAGGAGATGGCTCAGTGGTTAAAACTGCTCACTTATAAAGCCCATAGGCCCAGGTTTGATCCTTCACTTCTCATGTAAACCCAGATGCACAAAGTGGACCACGCCTCTGGAATTCCTGGGACATATGTTACCCAATCAAAAAATATTTGTCATTGTAATCAAATTTGACCTTCATTCCTTGCAACTTTCACTGTTTCATCACTGCTTCATAGTTTTAGTCTTTATCTGCTTAGAACTCATTTCCAGATTCAGTTTGAAAGCCTGTTTCCTGGTTCTGTTTTAGTATCCACCTTAAACACCACGTTCTTGTCCACCAGGTGCACAGGGAACTCATAGTGAAAAAGAACTGAAGAAAATACTCCAATTCCTGCCAATTGAGGCCTTTGAGAATTAATTAGAATATGTTTCACTGAATCCTCTAAGGCTTAAAAATTACAATTATTTCAGGTACTAGAAATTATTTACAGATGATTTGCCTAACTCAAAATTTGCAATGATTTTTTTTTCACAAAAAAACTGCAAATTGTGAGTTCTTTTATTTCTATACAGTAATGTTACCATTTGAGCTAAGCTATTATGATGGCAGTTAGAACCAGACCATGTGTTTGCTTGAACATCTTTTGTCCCCCTTTCCTATTATCTGTGTATCAGGTTCTAGAGACAAGGCAACATAGCATTTCAAATACTTTTTATAAGGAATGAACTTTTTATAAAATGTTTTCTTTCTCTTTAAGTTATATGTAAACATATCCTTCAAGCTACTTAATAGTTACCGGTAGTGTAACATAGTCTAAAAGTAGTACAAGAAGAAATCCATGTGTCCACTAGCAGGGGCCAAAAGCTACAAAAATACCAATTAATATATTTCCAACTAGTGGTTCATTTGATAATAATGTCATTAGCTAAAATCATGCTGGTTTATACCAAGGGTTTCCAAGTGCTGTCTTAGAAAGCACTTATCATTATGTGCTTAAAAGTATGTTTGTGAAGAACATGGTCATTTCTTTCTGAAACTCCCTTAAGGAAGTTTACTACTGTTAAATATTGTTAGGTAATAAACATTGTCATGAGTCCCTAAATAACATCTATAATATCTATAATGTGTTTTTTTCCCTCATCTGTGGTTTACTCCAGGGTTGTTGCTTCCTGATTTTTTCTTGATTTAGATGTTTTTACACAGGATTCTTTTTTTAAATGCTTTATTTATTCATTTTCATGCAGTGAGAGAAGGAGAGAGAGAAGGAGAGAGAGAGAGAGAGAGAGAGAGAGAGAGAGAGAGCGCACCAGGGCTACCACCTTGTGGGTCTGGCTTATGTGGGTCCTGGGGAATTGAACCCGGGGCCTTAGGCACTGGAAGCAATTGCCTTAACTGCTGAGCCATCTCTCCAGCCCATGGATTCTTACTACTAATTATTCTGAATACTCTCATTAGATCCAGGTTATGACCATTTGTTTAAAGAAATGTGGTAGAGTGTCTAGAAATATTAAGGTTATTTATAGGACTGAGAAAGTCTTAGAGACATCACCTGGAAAAAATTCAAAGGAAAATAAGAAGCAAAAGAGCAAAAGGTTACTTTACAGACAGAACAACCTCCCAGGAGGGTTTTTTTAAGACAGGGTCTCATTATTGCTCACATGACTTGTAACTCAACTTACTTTGTATCCCTAAGGCTGTCCTTGAACTCATAGTGCTCCTTCTTCCTTAGCCTCCCATCTGCTGGGACTAAAGGTGTGTGCCTCCACTCCCAGCTCATAAACTGCTTTTCAATATTGTATTTATTTATCAATCTATATAACATACCAGGAACTGCAATAGAGGTTAAGATTATATGAATGTAGGTACTGCCTGGCTAATGCCAAGGATCTGTAATCTACAGCCCTCTGGCAGGGACAGACACAGCCCTCAACTCAAAAATTCTTTATGACCATAGATATGCTGCCCTACCACATTGAGTGCTGTTGACAAAGACCATATGGCCAACAAAGTGTATTATGCCTAGCTCCTCACAGACGAAAATCTGCCAAACCGTAGCTAGTGACAATTTTAGATAAAACATATTCATAAATACTTGAGTAATAAGACAGTATGTTAACATTCAGCCAGTGGCTTTCTATTCAGGGGAAATATATTTTGCTCATTCATTGTGAAAATATTACATAATCTACACAGCACAACTTATAAATATTATAAAATACTCTATTACTCGTATACTGGCTTTTATTTAGCAAGAACTGGGGTGCCACTCAGCCAGAAATCCCTAGTGTTTCTGAGCCTGTTCTCACAAAATTTTTTCATTACCTTGCCATCCCTGTTCTAGAAGCACTTCAAAGGACAAGGCTCCAGGCTTCAGCTTTCTGTGTCAGCAAAGACTTTTTTTCTCCTTCAAGCCATTTATTAAAGACAGAATCGTATTGACCTTAGTGAAATGTATTCCATATTTCCTGCAGACAGAATTTGGTCCCACATAAGTACTCCTCTGCTTCTGTCTGGAGCAGAATCACATTTTCAAACTGGTGTCTGGACACGCAGGTAAATCCCATTACCCAGTAACAGGATTTTCGTGCACACCCCCTGCACACTCCTTTTGTATCAGTGGAGCCTTTCACAGTGGGCTGGAGTTTATTTTCTTTAGAGTTACTCTGATATCTGTCCAAATAATTTCACTCTGGGATGCATTTGTTTCATTTAAACACACCAAGGGGGTGAGAGACCAGTGGCTGATAAAATTCTTGAATACCTTCAGTATTCACCATGATTTCACTCAGGAAAGCACTGTTAAATTGGTGTTTGTCTGGTAAAGGTGATACGGGTTGCTGCTAATTAATAGTAAGCAACGCAGGGAGAGAGAGAGAGAATTTTGGAATCCTCCCTTCCCCCTCCTCCTACTCCGAGTTCTTGTCCTCTAATGCCAAAGAATTGTACACAGGGACAGAATTAAATTTTAGTTACACATTTATTCTAATTTAGTAGATCAGGAAAAGGGGAGTTGGATGGGGAAATTGGATGTGGGAAGTCATAAAGTTTTCTTGCCACCAGTGTGGGGAAAACCACGTGTCAGAAAGTTCGCAGAGCTTTTACTATTTAGTTAGATAAGCAGTCCAAGAAAAGATAACAGAAAAGCTCCCTTTGTGAAAAAGAGAGGTTCGTGAGAGAAAGGGCTGGAGCCTGCCCCCTACCCCAGCGGGGTAGGGGTACAGGCCTTACCTCACTGAGGCC